>JACXGI010005261.1:0-40217 GCA_016801175.1 Esox masquinongy | reverse complement strand
TTTGACTCGTCAGAGAACATGACCTTACTCCATTCCTCTACGGTCCAATCCTTATGGTCTTTTGCAAACTTCTGCCTGGCTCTTCTTTGCTTCTCATTGGTGAAGGGCTTTTTTCTAGCTTTGCATGACTTCAGCCCTGCCCCTCGGAGCCTGTTTCGAACTGTCCTCGCCGTGCACTTCACCCCAGCTGCTGTTTGCCATTCTTTTTGTAGGTCACTTGATGTCATCTTACGGTTGTTGAGTGACATTCGAATGAGTTGACGGTCATCTCCGTCAGTGGACAGTCGTTTTCGCCCTCTGCCAGTCTGTAGCTTTGTTGTCCCCAATGTCTGTTGCTTGACCTTGTTCTTATGAACCGCCGTCTTTTAAATTTTCAGGATGGAAGCAACCTGACGCTCAGTGTCCCTCTGCCAGTAAAGCCAGAATTGAAGCCTTCTTTTCCTCACTCAAAGCTTTTCTTTTAAACTCTTTTGTCATTCTGAATAGTTATTTTTTCATTCAAATTACCTTTGAGGGTACATGATCATTATTTCCGGAAAGATCACACTTCGTAGCTCTCGAACCATGACCTGATGTAAGACTAAAGGCAAGTGCCTGATGATTGGCTGAGCACAGGCCAAGATGCTGTAAAGAAAGCTAGCAAAGAGATAACCCTATTAGCCTCATTGGATTCTTCTTCTTCGTTTAGTTTACTGGCGGATTGCAACCAACTGAAAGGTGCATGCACCGCCACCTACTGTACCAGAGTTTACTGGCGAGTAAATCCGATGTACGGTTCAGGAGAAGAAGAGTTTTAAAGCCATGTTAAAGATTAATTTATTACCCTATTCTTATTCTACCCATTATTCTGCAAATTAACTGTAGTAAATGAACTGTTTTAGATTAGGCCTTAAATTGCTTTGGACTGTTCATGGTTGCCACATATAGAAGAAGACCTAGGTCAGCATGCCCTGTTCTTAGAAGTGATTATGGCCACAATCAAGGTGCCAGGCCTCAAACCTATCTTATCTACGACCCTGCTCAGTTGGCTCCAAGGTGAAGTTGCCTGTGTCTCCTCTGTATTCTTCCGTTTGTGTAGGACAGGGACTGGGGGTAGCTCAGATCAAGAGGTCTGTTAACTCTGACCTAGAACTATGGTTGCCATGACAGTGTAGGGTTCTATCTTGTTTTCCTATTAGTATGACAATTTGTTTTGTATGTATCTTATAGCATTAGAGATAATATATATGGGGTCTGACAAGGAGGGGTATAAAGAGGTGGAAGCAATAATGTGTGATCAGAACAATTGTGATGACATTACTCTGTTGGTCTCTGTACTTATACTCTGTTTTGTGAAAGCGGTTGTTCCCGTGGATCCACGTAATTAAACTTGAACTAATCAACTGTTATTCCAGACTCTGAAAAGTTTTTGTTTGTAATAAATCGTGAACATTTTACATCTTCCACAATTAGCATTAGCTTGTGTTGAAAATGGTCAGATTTCTGGCAGCTGCTGTTTCGCCATCCTTTGAGATATTAGCAAACAAATGCACACAGTGTTATATGGGGGTGGTGTCAGAAGGCACAATGAATATGAAGTGTATAGGTTATTGTTCCATAAAGCAATACAGACATTAATATTTTGCAGACATATATTGCAATCAGCCATTTTGTCCGCCATCTTGCAAGATATCGCTTATTCCTGAAATCAATATAGGGAGGCATGTATGAGAATCCTGCATGCCAAAAGGCAGGTGAATCCGACTTACTTTATAAAAGTAGAAACATTTATTAGATTTTGGCATGTACACAAAGATGCAGCACTATAGGTCAAACAGGGTGGAAATGCCATTATTTTGAGTTTTTAAATGGAATTGTGTACTGTAGTTTCCCTGGTGGAGGAATCGGGGTGTGTCTGTGTAGTAGGTACTCGTGGTCCATATTTTCAGTGTGCGAAGTTATAGCATTTTCTACTAGGGACTTTGTGAGTAATTAAGCAGTTTCAAGAAAAAAAAAAAAATAATAATAATAATAAATATAGTTGCATGCAACAATGGGACGGGGTCCTCCTATATGGCAAGGATAGTGAAATAGGTCACCAATTATAAGCTGGAAAGGTCAGACATGGTCAGACACTGTGACACTAAGTATGAATTGACACTATCACTTTATAGGGATTCTTTATACCGTAGTGAGAAATTCTCAAAAGCCATGTTCCACCTCACAACGGCTAGTTTTTTTGTTATAAAGCAATTTGCATAAGAAAAAGAGTGGGTGGCTACGAAAGTGCTGCTTATGGAATGAACGTTGAGATAGACAGCATCGAATTTGGTCAATAGGGTAACCACAGGAAAATAGTCTGGCAGGGGAAATTTGTGTCTTTATGTATATGGTCGTACAGACTTCTGACTCAACAGTAACACTAAGGCCATCGACAAAAACACTGGCAAGGGAAAACGCAGTGGTAGGACACTGCAATAATGTTTTTTTAACATGTTTCACTAAGAGTGTGTTTGTGAGTGTGGGTGACAAAGACATACAGACCTACCTTCTGTTGTCCAATGGATTTACATTAACCACCTTTTTACTGATGTCATTGCTCTGCCATCATGCAATTTATCTCTTATTCCTTACAACCCTATGGGGAGGCACATATGAGACACCTGTACACCGACAGTCAGGTCAATCGGACTACCGCTTGATTTTAAGGTCATTTTTGTAGTGGTCGTTAGAGTAAGCATAAAGGGTTATCTTCGGGATGGAATTGGCATAATTGTGGAAAAAATGCATTAAGACGTGGCCTGTGGCGCCCCTTGTGGAGGAATCGGGTCGGCTGTCTGTGTGAATATTATCCCTGGTCTGTATTTTCATTGTGCCATAATATAATGCACACATGAAGTGTATGCATTCATAAGTTTTACACTGCTCAGCCATTCTGTCCGCCATCTAGTAATATATCTGTTACCTTTTAACACCCAATAGGGACACAAATAAGACACATGTAAACCGATTGCCAGGTCATTCAGATATATTGTTGATTTTACTATTTTTCATATGTTTCATTAAACTTTCACAATACAAAATATTCCAGATGGCGGACATGTTTCTTGCAGTGTTGCACCTCCTGGGGAAGGAGGCATGTAAACAAAGAATCAGCATTCTAGGTCAATCGGGGTGGAAAAGGCATCATTTCAGAAAAATGTATTAGGGCGTGGCCGTTGGCACCCCTTCTGGAGGAATCGGGTTGGGTGTCTGTGTGAATAATATACCTGGTCTGTATTTTCATTGTGTCATAATGTAATGCACACATGAAGTGTATGCATCCATATGTTTTACACTGGTCAGCCATTTTGTCCACCATCTTGAAATATATCTCTCTTATTCCTTACAATCCTAAAGGGAGGCACAGATGTGACACCTGTACACCAACAATGAGGTCAATTGGATAACCAGTTGATTTTAAGGTAATTTTTATATTGCTCATTAGTTAGCATAAAAGGCTAACATTATCAGCCCTGTTCAGAAGTATGGCCTAGCGTCTGGAAATTTACTGGCGAGTAAATCTGATGTACGGTTCAGGATAAGAAGAGTTTTAAAGGCATTTATTAGCATTAGCTTGTGTTGAAAATGGTCAGATTTCTGGCAGCTGCCGTTTCACTCTCCTTTCAGATATCAGCGAACAAATTCACAAGGTGTTATATGGGGGTAGTGTCAGGAGGCACAATGAATATGAAGTTTATAGGTTATTGTTCCATAAAGCAATGCAGACATGAATATTTTGCATACATATATTGTACAGTAATCAGCCATTTTATCCGCCATCTTGCAAGACATCTCTTATTCCCAAAATCAATCTAAGGCGGAATGTATGAGACACCTGATTGCCAAAGGGCATGAGAATCCAACGTAGAAATATTTAGTAGGTTTTGGCAAATTTTCACTGAACAGAAAAATCCAAGATAGTGGATTTTATGGGTTCTTTCCTACTAGAGAACCCCTAATAATACTGAGAATAACAATAGGGTTTCTCCTACCAAAGAACCGCTAAAAATGTAATATTTAATACAGTAATCCATCTAAATATACTGTAAGTTTTTCATGTAGCTAGCGTTACAGCTAGATAATACTAAAGTGAAATATTGTTGGAGTTAAGTTAGTTAGCTATACTTTATTTTACCTTTGGAAATAGTCAGTCAACTTCCTTGTCTTACTGTTTCCAGCTTCTTATTCCATCCTGACTGAGAAGTTCAAAAATCCATCCTCATCAAACCACTCCCATTTCACAGAAAGTTAGGTAACGTTAGATAGCAAACTACACACCATATTCCACAGAAAGTTAGTTAACATTACCACAGCTACCTAGAAGAGTATTATTTGCTTCCTTAGCTAACTTCAGATTAGTTTTCCACATCTCTTGGAATGGCTACTTAGATAGATAGCAATATACTTAAATTTGCATTCAATCAATCAAATGTATTTTAGAAAGCCCTTTTTTTCAGCAGCTTTCATAAAGTGCTTTTACAAAACACCCAGCCTGAAAACCCAAGGAGCAAGCAAGAACAGTGTTGATGCACAGTGGCTATGAAAAACTCCCTAAAAGGGGCTGAAACTTAGGAAGAAAACTAGAGAGGAGCCAGGCTCTGATAGGTGACCAGTCCTCTCATGGCTATGCCGGTTGGACACTTTAAGAGTACAAATTTTAGTAATTAATAAATGCATGTGGGCTGTGTCCAGGATCTATAAAACATAATCCAGGTCAGAAGCATGACCAGATGGACAAGGACAGGGACAATCCCGGGGAGAGGAATGGTCAGCAGAGTGGCAGCTGGAATCGTCAGGTATCGTCTTGATCTGTTACACAACCAGGAGGACTTTAGACAGGAACAGCTACAAGTCTTTTGGGCCTGGTACTTTGGAGTTGTGGTCCAAGACCTCATGTCCTCCTAAGATTAAATGGAGCTGGAGACAATGAAAATTTAGAGAGCACATTTCTTAGATTAACATGTATTAACAATGGAGAAAAAGAACTGACCCTACTCCCCCAGCACAATAATACAGCAGCGTAAAACCTTGAGGATAAGACAGGGGGCCAGTAACGCTGTGACCCTATCCTAGGGTAACCCCGGACAGAGTCCAACAGGCAAGAAGACAATCCACGCACTTTGGCAAGCATCAACTAAAGGGACACCCACCAACTGCAACCAATCTGAAAGAGGACAGAGTATCGATCCCATAGTTCACTCTAAGGGCCGCAACATACAAAAAAAAGTAAGCCAGTGCCCCCAAATGGCACTGGAGAGAGGACATCCCAACGGATATGAGAGCCCGCCTGGCAAGACAGCAAGTGTGGATAGTATCCAAGCCTTTCCGTTCACCTTCACAACCCTGTGCCAGACTACAATTAATCATAGACCATGCTGAAGAGATGAGCCTTTAGTAGACACTTGAAGATTTGCACGTCTCTAACTTTAATCGGCAGATCATTCCACAGTAAGAGCTCTATGGGAAAGCTCTGTAGGAATAAGCCCTGAGAGATGTTGTGGACTTTCTTGAACTGATGTATTTTTGGATTCTACAAATGTATAAAGGAATGAGGAATTACTGGGTTAAGGATTGAGTTCATGGAAAAGTACCGAGTTTATGGAAAAGTACTCTTTGTTTAGAAAAGAAGGGGAAAGCCAGAGGTGTTGACAGTGTTGTAAATAAGGGAGAGGGGATCTGGTCTTTGTTTGTTTGTGACATTTATGTCTGAATGGTAGTAATGCATCATTGGGTCCTCTCACCATTGTCAAAATCCTCCAGGCCCCCAAGAGGGCCGAACTATTTTCAGACGGATTTTACTACTTAGACATTTTGGGTCCTATATTCATTTCTGTAACAGGTATCATGAAGTATTGTATATCCTAGTAATCACAACCCCCTCAGCTACAATAAAAACACAAAAAAACAAAAACAATATTCTGCAGAGAACATGTCTGCGATATGGTATGACAACATTTTATTGAAACCATAATGAAGTTTTGTTTCAATGGCTATTTGTGATACTCCCATGACTTGACATATTACATTGTTTTAGGCTGGAACTAATGAATAAAATTAATAATATAATGTAAAAAATATAGGTTCCCCAAAAAATAGTGTTCTTCAACCTTGAAATGGACCACAATTTTATGAATGAGATATGAAAATTTGACAGTTCATGTGTGTAATGACACCAAACGGCCACTAGATGACAGCAGAGGATCAGTAGTGCCATTTGTATTTACTGCTCCTTATAAAATCAGTAAGATAACCAACATTTTTTCCAAAAACCAAAAACATCCCCATAGTATGTTGACAGAAGAACTTTTTTTATATCATATTTATAATACAAACAATGTATTACAGTGCTATAGATCATAAATAGCAATGTACTTGAAATCCGGAGGGGTCTTCCCAGTCGCCTGTCTGAGCTGAATGATCATTGGCGTCGCCTGGTAGAAAGTGTTCCTGGACAGAATAACCTTCCTTGGCCTCTTGGTTATGTTCAAATATGTTCTAAAACGTTTTGAGTTGAAAACAAAGAGCTGTTAAAAATCTGCTGTTTCGTATAGTGGTTGAAATAATGATCACGTACCCGGTCGTCTTTGAGGGTAAGTGATCATTATAACTAAAAAACTAGACATTGCAAAGTGAAAGATGGCATTCAAGAATTACTCACTAGGGTATAAAGAATTCATTTAAATAGTCAATTAACATGGGAAAATAGAGGTTATAGCCAGCAGCACATTTTTAGCTCCCCACTCCATAGGCTCCAGTTCAACACACAGTAAGTCAAACACGGTTATGAAAATTACCTTATAACAGAAAAACTAGACGTAGTGAGGTGGAACATGGCTTTCGAGAATTACTAACTAGGGTATAATGAATCCATATATACTTAGTGTCACAGAGTCTGACCATGTCTGACCTTTCCAGCTTGTAACTGGTGACCTATTTCACAGTCCTTTCCATATAGGACAACCCCATCCCATTGTTGCTTGCAACTATATTTTTATTTATAATTGCAGTTATCCTATTAGTCTGCCCATGACAAATGTGTGGTGTTTTTAATCCTGTCTCCCCCTGCACATATGAGTTCTCTGAACTCTCAAAGTATAGGGATCCCCTCCTCCAAAATCCCAATTTAACCACTGGGTATTGTGATGGTTCCAGCCGGACGGGAGTGTTCCGCTCCGTGTTTTCTGTGTGTCCTTGGTTTGTCATGTCCTTGTTTGGTCTTTCCTGTTCTCGTTTCAGTTAATCGGTTTATTCCTTTCACCTGTGTTTAGCTCCCACCTGTTTTTGTTCACCTTGTTAGTCCATGTATTTAGTTCAGCCATTTTCTCCCCGTCCTTGTCGTAGTGTGACGTTTCATGGTCCTGAGGCCAGTCTACGTTGTATTCTGTAGTGCACGATTTTGGTTTCCTTTTTGTTTATATTAAAGTCTCCTTCCTTCAACCCTGCGCTTGCCTCCGTCACCGTGAGATTGTGACCGGTATAACCCACAATCTATTGGCATTCCCAAATTTTGTATTGTCATACAAAATTAAATTCAACATACATTTTTTCACAGACAATATTTATTTCACAAAGTTCTATCAAATTGCATTAGTGGGGGGAGAACAATAACCACCATGCTCTTCCTGACTGAGAGAGTTGCGTGTATAGAGAGACAGTCCAACAATTACTCCAAGCGATTAATGAACTTAGACAAATTTTATTCCCTTTTAATCAAACCAAAATTGTTTGATGCTTAAAGGCACTGTTGGAATAAATTAGAAGGAACTAATAAGTAATTAAAGTGGGATATTTACAAGATAACCTGAAGTATATAAACATTCCTAACTTGATTAATTGCAGCTGCTAGGCTTCCCAGATTCAGCCACTATAACGTTACTCTTCATGTTTGTCCTGATGTTGCTGAATGTCAATAGGCTACAACAACTACCATGTTGTAACTATTTGAGAAGTAAAATCCAAATAAAAAAATATTATTAAACATTCACAACAGCAAAGCGTGTCAATTAAACAGCGCACACTGGAGACTATTTTTTCACAACAGTCAGCAACAGATGTCCACCGTGGGGAAATGCGCTTACTGAAGTGGGAGAACTCGCCGTACCACAAGTGCCAGACGAATGGGGAACTGTGTGTTACAGAGCCAGAAATGTTTGGATACAATTGTGCTCAAATTTGATGCGTGCAAAAGAAATAACCCAGGCCTAACATAGTACAAATTCATAAAACACATCTGTTAAAAAAGTAATATTACTTTTTATGTGTTGCACCATTTTCTTACATAATATGATCATTTACAATTTCAGTAGCACATTCAGTTTTTTATGTGATAGTTTACGCCATCCCCATGGCTTCGGCAATGGACTGGTACTGGCGGGATTCTGATAGTTCTCATGTGGTCATGCGACTGCTCGACTAGATGACCAAATGGGGTCAGCCCTAGTGGCAAGAAGCCGTTCCTCAAACCCAGCTGCTATGTGGGAATTTATTTTTAAGACCGAGATTGAGCATCTTGGCCAAATCCCAAAGCACTCTGTGTGGCGTAGAGTTTCGTCTGCTGAAAAACTGAAGCTAGGGGGGAATTTCACCTTTTTTTTAGGAAATGATCTCTAGCAAAAAGCCTAAGCAACATGGCAGTGACTGAAGAACAAAAAAGTACATGTTTGCAGTGGTTCAAGAATAAAAGTACAAGTTCTATAATGGCCCAGTCAAAGTTCTGATATTAATTCCATTGGAAATTTGAAGCACTATTGATAACATATGGTCCACAAATGTCAGGGAGCCAACCTGAAAAACCTGGAGAAAATCTGGCGGGAAGAATTGTCTAAAACCACTCCAAAACAAGCATATTCAATAATTAACCCCCTCCGAATCTGGACAGTACTGACCAATTGCACTTCTCTACACGGGACCCCTGGGCAAATCCATGAGCAGGATTTAAATCCAGATCAAAGCCTGGTTTTACCCTAAAACACCAAGTCCCATAATGCAGGGTTGCAAAATTATTTGTAATATCTATTAAAAAATAACCATTTTCAGAATAACACTGACAATGGTTTAGACTTAAAAGTGATACTTCAATCCCTTAATAGAGAATACTATTAATAGTGACTGACTTCATAGTTGGACACATCATTTAAAAAGTGGCTTACCTAAACACATGCACTAAAGTATGTGGCTACCAGCATCGCTACAGATGATTTGTGCTTCAGGTATTGGTATCTTGATGGTAAGTTTGCAATTAGGGATTGGAAACAGCAGCTTTCTGCATCATGATTAAAAGTGCTTTTCCATTGTAAATGTTATGCAATGCAATAAAGTTGTGAGTGGTTATGTCTGCAGTGCCTTTTTGGGGGAGAATTTAGAGATGTTAAACAAAAACACGTTATTAGTGGGTACTCATTGTCGTTCATTTAATATGTTCATAAAAAAAACATCACAGCACACCTGACGGTTCCTCACCCTGCAATTAAGTTATGTTACAGCCTCAACCAGACATACACAGTTTTGTGTATTCGCTCACACAAAAACACTGAGCCACACATTTTTTTTGGTTCATTGAGCTTTTACTATCTGGCAGTGTTTAGCAGCGATAATTACTCAGCTTGGCGGAGCAACTCAGTGGTGAGACATCTCCTTTTCCATCTTCCCTGAGACATTCAGGGGGTAATTTATTCATTTCAACATTGTCTTCACACTACACCAAGAGATATTAATCCATTCATCTTTACTCCAACCCCTCTTCCTTCTCTATCTACTCATCCCCAATGGGCAATTACATTACAATGAGGAAAGACAGTTATTTCCATCACAGTGAGTGTGTCGGTGTGTGAGGTTTGTGTTGTTAAATACAATAACTTATATTCCAAACAATGATAAATAACATTAATTTACTAATGACGTAAGCATACTTCTAGGAGTAAGAGTTTTCACACCACATATGATCACTTTAGGTTCTACAATGAATCTATTGCCTTGTTCTGACAAAGCAATGGCAATAATGGCAAATTGAACATCAATAAAATGGGGAGAAAAAAAATGGGGTAATGTGCAGGGAGCAGGGATTAATGAAATTGGTTGACTCAGTTGGAAAATTACATCCTAAATAACTATTAGGGTTAGGATAGGGACAACCACAAACCCTGGTCAAATTTTCTCTTGTCGCTTTTAGCCAAACGTGCTGATGAAAAAGGGTTGCGGTTCAAATGTTTTGCATTCTGTAGAGATACCATCATGTTTAATAGCCTCAGTAATGCACTAATGATCATATCAGCCCCACTCCCAAAACCATACGCCAACCATCCCTGTTGTATTAATTACACAGTGCAACAAATATTTTTTTTGTTCCTGGGTAGTAAGTGTTATTTCATAATTGCTTAAGCCTCATACATATAGACAATGGATATTATTCCCCACAAACTTTGCTTTTGTGACCAGAACAGTGAAATTTTGAAATGTACCTGACTGTCAGATACAGTTAGTCCAGAAATAATTGGACACTGACACAAGATTTGTTATTTTGGCTATTTACCATAATATATTCAAGTTACAGTTAGATAATGAATATGGGCTTAAAGTACAGTCTCTCAGCATTAATTTGAGGGTATTCACATCCAAACTGGAGGACGGGTTTAGGAATTACAACTCTTTAATATGTAGCCCCCTCTTTTTCAAGGGACCAAAAGTAATTGGACAGTTGACTCAATCTGTTTCATGGACAGGTGTGGGCTATTCCTTCATTATTTCTTCATAAATTAAGATGGGTAAAAGGTCTGGAGTTGATTCTAGGTGTGGCATTCACATTTGGAAGCTTTTGCTGTGAACCCACAACATGTGGTCAAAGGAGCTCTCAATCCAAGTGAAACAGGCCATCCTTAGGCTGCGAAAAAAAATCCATCATAGAGATAGCAGGAACATTGAGTGGCCACATCAACAGTTTGGTACATTCTGATAAAAAAAGAATACACTGGTGGGCTCTGCAACACAAAAAGGCCTAGGCGTCCATGGAAGACAAGAGTGGTGGATGACTGTAGGATCCTTTCCATGATAAAGAAAAACCCCTTCACAACATCCAGGCAAGTGAAGAACACTCTCCAGGAGGTAGGCATCTCATTATCCAAGTCTTCCATAAAGAGAAGACTTCACAGGAGCAAATACAGTGTTCACCACAAGGTACAAACCATTCATAAACCTCAAGAATAGAAAGGCCAGATTATACTTTGCCAAAAAAACATCTAAAAAAAGGAATAGGCCACACCTGTCCATGAAACAGCTTTTGAGTCAATTTTCCAATTTTGGTCCCTTGAAAAAGAGGGGTCTACATATTAAAAAGCTGTAATTCCTAAACCCTTCCTCCAATTTGGATGTGAATACCCTCAAATTAAAATTATGACTGCACTTTAAGCCCTTATTAATTATTTAACTGTATCTTGAATATATTTTAATAAACAGACAAAATAACAACATTTGTGTCAGCGTCCAATTATTTCCGGACTTAACTGTACTTTCTAGACTTCCCTACAGCACACATTCTCTGTAGGTGATGTATTTTTGCAGTGCCCACATGTACACCCTATGGAAAATATATAACAGAGTTTGTATTTTTTGGGGAAACCGAGTGCTTGGTGTCTGACTATTATGAGTGACATGTGACCTAAGTACGGTACCAATCGGACAACTATCCCATCTTCTCTCCCTCCATTGCCTCCACTCCAGACTTGCCAGGTTAGGCTGGAGCTGGTGCCAACTGTTCAAAAAGATACGGCTCTGGGCCGGCTCTGTTTTAGCCATCAGTTGAACCATTGGATTCTGATTGGGAGAAGTCATAGACCTTGGTGCTGTCAGATTTTCTGGATAGCAAACACCACTGTTGATGGATCATTGGACTGGCTGTGAATCTGGAGGAAAATAAAGACCAAAGAACATTCTACAGAAGTTAGTGATTAAATGATATAAACACATAGATTAGGAAAAAAATACTAAATGTTATTCGAGTTTGATCAATAATCAGAAACTAGATGCTTCATCGCACCAAGGTCTACCAAAAAATGTCTGTCATTCAAAATTCAGCGATCAGAAAAGGAGAAGTGTAAAAGAATCCACAAAGAGGCCAACAATCACTTTGAAAGAAATTCAGAGTTCAGTGGCTGAGAATGTGTAACGGTCCCAGCTGAACAGGACCGTTTGCAGTTCTGTTTGTGGTTTTGTCCTGTCGTGCCCTCTCCTGGTCTTTAGTTGCGCCACATGTCCTTATTTGGTCTTTCCTTCCTGTCTTCGATCAGTAAATCAGTGTCATCATACTCACCTGTGCTCCCACTCACCTGTGTCCTGTTCCCTCATTTGCCTGTGTATTAATTCTGTCCTTTTCTCCCAGTCCTTGTGAGTTACTGTTTGTTTGTTGTTTGACACTTGTGTGCCCATGTATGTCATGGATTATTCTTTTGCTTAAACTTACCTGTTGTTGGACATCTCTGCCTGCCTGCGCTTACTTCCTACATACCTCTCAAAATGTGACAAAGTGGAGTAATGGTAACCATGACAGTTGCTCTGCAACTATGGCCTGTATGGGAAGGAAGCAAGAAACAAGCTGTTACTTAAAAAGTAATATCTGAAATGGTACTGGAGTTTGCCAGAAAGCAAGAGAGTGACCCAGCTTGAGTTTTAGAAAATGTTTTATGACCAGAGCTTTTTTGGCTAAAACTCAAAGCACTGTGTTTGGTGAAAACCTAACACTACTGATGCAAGATATGCAATCCTTACATTGAAGTAAGGTGATGGTGGCATCATGATGTGGGATGCTTCTCATCAGCAGGAACTGGGCATCTTGTTTAAAACTTGAAGGAAGAGTGGATGGACCAAAATAAAGGGAAATAACCATTTTGGCCTACTAAAAAAAATTGAAGCTTGTGAGGAAATTCATCTTGCAGCAGAAAAATATTCGCAAGCACCAGGCCAAAGAAACATTGAAGTAGCTCAATAACATAATGATGAATGTCCTACAGTGGCCCAGTCCTGATCTCAATCCCATAGAGAATCTGTCACTGTCCTTTTTTTATGCATGTCATTTTACAATAACTTTTTTGTTAGTGTTTTAAAATAAAATGTCAAACTGTAGCATGAGAAAATTGGTCAGAGGTCGCAATACTTTTGCAAGCCAAGCCATATATACATGCTTACTCTAAGTCAGTCTAGACAACAGCAAATCCTAAATCACTCAAATGGAAATAGAAGGGGATCTGTATAAGAATAGCTTTTGAACAAAGAACTGTAATTTGTTCAATGAAGGGGGTTCCGTTCAAGAAAGGGGAATTATTTAGGACATAAATTTAAAGTGTCAGTGAAACTGGGGAATAGGACGTCAACTTCATTTCCTAAAATGTATCCTGCCTCCTCTTCCCTGGAGACTAGTGATGGCCATTCGAGGCTTCATTAGCATTATTTTAGCAGCAGGATATTATGCTGGCAGCACTCAGATTTTCTTTATCACAATAAAAGCCATCATTGAAATGTATAAGGCAATATAGTTAACAATCTAGTCTGTGAAAAAGAGCAGACAAGAATAACATTGGAAAACACATTAAACATATAATGTACAGACTAGATTGTTAACTATATTACCTTATATATTTCAATGATGGCTTTTATTTTGAAAAAGAAAATCTGAGTGCTGCCAGCATAATATCCTGCTGCTAAAATAATGCTAATGAAGACTCAACTGGCCATCACTACTGGAGACCCTTTGCATAATCAATACGTTGCATAAAGAAAGTGTAATATGGATTGGGGTGCACCATTCCTTAATGACTTGTGCTGTTTACTGTTTTTTTCCAAAAATCACACTATTCCCTTTATAGTTCAGTAGTTTTGACTACAGCCTTATGCACTATGATAACATTTCAACAATATGAAAGGAACTGGAAACCATATGGGATTTAAAGGGCCTGTAATCCTGACCGAATTATAACTACATTTTCTGCCTCTGCAGACATTTCAGCCAATGCTAATGGGTGTGCACTTCATCCTCATTAATGCGACCAACACTTAGAAATCCCACAAACAACTGCACATGGCAAGTGTCAAAAAACAACAACAGCAGTGCATCTATGAGCAGTGCAAAACTTGGCACAATGTTAAGCAGCCTTTTCCCCAGACCAGAGGTTGTTTGCCTAAGAAGTTAGACGCAGAATGCTACAACTCCGGCCAGTCTGGCTAATGATGGCTACATAGTATCTACATCTAATGGACATTTGTAAAACTGTCATGAAATAAGCGGTCCCGGCACACCAGACTCGTCACTGTAACATGTGTTTTGCATGCTTGCTCCTTACAAAAGTAATTGATTTCTGCCTTACTCCTGGGTTTTTGAGGAAACTGAATAGAGATACACTGATAAAGGCTCTATGGAAGACGTGTGTCACGGTGTCAGTAAAATGGATGTCAAATGAATTTGCAGTATGAATGACGCATCATTTGCATTGGAAGGAGAATTCAATTAGCAAAATGTTTTCATTAGCGAGCAACAATGTTTTACGTGTACTGGTGCATGTTTCAATCTATCTAGAAAAATCCCAGAAATTAATTCCCTGCGTTGGTTTGAGCATTAAATTTACCAGACCTTGAAGTTATAGACAAACTTAGATGCTGGTCTTCTAGGCACAGCACAACAGTTTTCAGCTGTGCTAACATAATTGCCAAAGGCTTTTCTAATGATGAATTACCCTTTTAAAATTATAAACTTGGATTAGCAAACAATAGGGGTGTAACAGTATGCAAAAGTCACGGTTCGATATGCGCCGAAAATTTTAAGTCACGTTCGGTACGATTTCGGTACAGTGGAAAAAGACATGCAAAACATAACATTTCTTTTAATTCATTATAAAGTTATAAACTTTGCCCATTGCCACTGTCGTTAAAGCATGCATTAGGTAGGATTTTTTCAGTTAAAAAAACAATTACAGCATTTTACAATTACCTACCGGTCAGAAAGCGGTTCCGCACCAATGTCCGATAGAGAGTGACATTCTGAATAATAATATGAAAAATAGAATGACCTGTTCCAAAAAAGCGCTAACTCAGAGTTCGACATTATTCTTTGTCTTGCTTAGAGGTTAGCTTTGGGTCCTGGTTGCTAGCTATACAGAGCTAGTCTATCTGGGGACGTCCATCTGCTTTTTGGCCTTTCGCTTGATTTGCTCATCACTAGCCGCTTGTGGGTGCGTACACATGATCAATGCCGGAAGTTCACCTTTACTAGCTGCTGTAGCTAGCTAACTAGTACAGCTACATGGTATGATGTCAATCAACAGAGGTAGGACACCGAATAATTAGGTTAATGAAATTGGAATTGCTCTATAGTAGATACAACAGCTGCTGTAGCTGCAAGTGTTGTAGGAGCTGGCTATGTAGCTAATGTTTGTGTATTTGATGACGACTTAGCTTTTTAATACCAAATGAAATGTCTTCTCGCTTATTAGTATTCCCAACCAATGACACGAATGACTACATTTTCATCCATTTTGCTATAGGAACTGCACGGTAGTAACTGTTGTAAAGGGAACCAGCGGAAAAGTGTTCTAGACATGCCTGTTCTGATTGGCTATTGGCTACCGTAGGCAAGCGAAGTTACATGTTCTAGGCTACTTCAGTTGCTAAGTTACGGCTCCAAGATCCGTCTCCGTGGGGATTCTCGTTTAGAATGTTAGATTTGCACACAAAAAAAGTGACGTGTGTGGTTAAAACTAGACTATATACATTCGGATAACAACGAGTACCGAACGTCCTGTACTGAACTGTACGGTACGGATACGTGTACCTTTACAGTAAACAACATGGTGGTTGCTGATAATGGGCCTCTACACTTATGTAGATATTCCATTAAAAATCAACTGTTTCCAGCTGCAAGTCATTTACAACGTTAAGTGTCTAGACTGTATTTCTGTTCTCCTCAATTTTATGTTATTTTAAAACCGTTGTGGTGTTTAACACTAGAACCGCCAAATGCCTACGCCAATTGGCATTTGAGTTTGTAATTAAAATAAAACTGACATTTTGAAAGCTACAACCTCCTTCTCCCATGACTTCTTCTAAATATTGTTCCGTTATCAGAATTCTAAACTCACACACTGAAAAATTTTAGCGAATATTTACCTCTTTTTTTACTCTGTTTTCTGACTTAATCTGCCAAAAGCACATGCCACTTGGCGTTGGTACCCAGGCAGCCACTAATGGTACCCAGGCACTAATCGTCCCTCACTGAATGAATTATGTCAATGGATGAATGGACGATACTCCCAGATGAAAGATCCGAGACTTGGTTGAATTTGAATGAACTTACAAATGAAATACAAATGATTTCCTTGACCATTCAACCAATTAATTAGGCTATTACTGAAACATAATACAAACGATATTGGCCTCTCGACAATTCAATTCAACATATGTATCACACATTACCATTTTTCAATAGGAGGGAAACAAAATACTAAACAACCTATTATCTGTTTATGAATTTTCGCTGCTTATTTTACTGAAGATTCAGCTTCTTATGTAGGCCAAATTCATCAAATGTATTACGCTATTAATTATTCGTGGAGCGAAATACAAACAATGTTCTTGACTGTTCAACAAATTAATTGTTATTGAAACATAATGCAAATAATATCCTCAACAATTCAACAAACGTATTACAAGGTACTGTTTTTCATTAGGAGAGAAACAAAATATCAAATATAGCCTATCATCTGTTTAGGAATTTTTGCTGATTAAGGTTACTGAATACTCAGCTTTGTATGCAATTCATCAAATGTATAATGCTAAAAGAATTATTAGCGGGAATTAAATACATATGATATTCTTTACTATTCAACAAATGAATTGTTATTGAAACATAATACAAATTAAATCCAGTCGACGAATAACTTTTCTACATTTTCATGTCAGCAGCTGTAAATCATTCTTTGAAATTGTTTACATGCATATCAATGATGTCAAGGTATGAATGTGAGATAATCCCATATAAAAGATCAATAAACCTTGGTTGAATGGGTGCAATAAATCCAGACACACCTATGCATGGGATGGAAGTGTAATGATGATGAGGGTAGAAATTCTATATAATCTGAACTCGGTGAGTGAGTCAGACACAACTCAGATACAATTTACAGTGTTTAGTTCACAATGGCAAACCGAACTCAAAGCATTCAATGTGCTCTTGTATGTCCAAGGCGCATATGGTGGGAAGAGCATGGATGTGGAGTCATAGTAGTTTTGCTCTAATCGATATGGGGTGGAATTTTTCCGAGACCATGCCATGCAACCGCTTCAGAGAGATTATGTGACACCTCCGTTTTGACGACAAGGAGACAAGAAGACTACGCTTGGAAACTGACAAGATGTTTTGCAATCTCAGATACCTGGAAAAGTTTTGTGAGGAATTGTATTGCTTGTCACAAGCCAGTAGAGAACATGACAGTTGATGAGCAACTGTTCCCAACAAATGCTCAGTGCCGATTTACCCATTACATGGCCAACAAACCTGACAAGTTTGGGATCAAATTTTGGTTAGCTGGTGACGTCGACATGAAGTACATTCTCAATGGTTATCCATACCTGGGGAAGGATGAAACCAGGCCAGTGGGTGAGTGAATCAATTTTATTTCTATGAATAGGCTTAAACCTATGTGTTATTCATCCTTTGACATTTATCGTATTTATCAAGCAACCATGCTTTAGGCATGGCTATTCATGCGTATATCCTTTCACCTTTGCAAAGTACTCGACTCGACCAAAGGTGCCTCAACTGTCTTAAAATATTTCACATAGCTCGTCAGCTGACCAAATTCAGAAGAACAGGGTTGAGTAGGTTACTTTTTAAATGTAATCGGTTACAGTTACAGTTAACTGTCCACATTTGTAATCAGTAAAGTAACTTTTTGATTACTCAAACTCAGTAACATAATCTGATTACTTAGATTACCTTCATATTTAGAGGCATTAGAAAACAAATAGGAATAGTCTATAACCAATTGAAGACCTTTTGCGGGATCAGTCAATGTTAGAGTTTACATAGCTGGCCAAAAACAGAATTTGCATTTTACCACATGGGTTATGTACAGTGCCTTTGCAAAGGGTTTCTAAACCATTGCTTTCTACTTCAATATGATTGCGCTACATCTCTACATTACACGCAAAAGGGCTGTCAGATATTCAGTCATTCCAATTAATGCAATAACCCTCGATCTTCCAGAATCTGACTTTCCATCTGAACATAACCCAAAATCTAAGGATGTGTTAGCTTATTCTGTTATTTGTGTTTTATTCAAGTTTTGAATTACTTCAAAACATTGTTGAAAAATAAATGGCAATTTTCAAAACGCAAATGAATGAAAAGAAAATTCGATTATACACCTGAACACTTAGCTGAAAGTCGATGTCGTCAGCAGCCAATGTCGTCAGCAGCCAATGATAACCAATGAACGCAAATTTCTGAGATGCAAAGCAGGCAGAATCACATGGACTACCTGTATAGACGGAATTGAGTTGGCTGCATCCAATGCAATCATCCTTTGGCAGAGTACTTCCCAACAGACCTTTTTCTCCTCAAATATTGTGATAAATTCCATATAATGTTTTATCTAACAATTAGCTGCCTAATCTTCAAACAATTCTGTCTGAGTTGTTCAGTGCAACTCTTCCTGGCTTTGTTGTTTGGTGCATTTGACAAATAAGCCTTGAAACTTATTGAAACTTAAATAAATAACACCATGTAGGCCTGTCACTTATCATTGTTCTGAGAAAGATGCGTCGATAGTAGATAACTAAATCACATTTTATATGGGTTGGCTAATATTATCATAGGTATACTCTGTTTTTACCTGCCAGCAATCCAACCAACCAAAACCGGGGAAAATTAAACTAGTGCTTCATCCATCACTACCCAAGTAGCAGTCAGTTCTGGGCCATACTCTGTATATCATCCGCCAGTGTTGGTAATGTTTTCAGTAGTCCACTGGTGATTTACAGTAAACCTGTTACCTTAATAATTTTAACAGGGTTTACATAATAGTAACAGGGTTGACATAAAAATCACCAAAACTATTATAACTGAATTAAAAACACACTTTAGACTTCTTCGAACTGTTTAATAGAGACAATATTAATTTAAAGTTGACATGGGTGCTTCATTGTGTCAATAATAATGATAATAAAAGGATTTCCTGAAGTGGCACGAGATATGTTTGTTATAATGTAGGACTGTTAGGTCTGTTTAACAAAATACCTAAAAGCAAAATGTATTTGCGTGTATTTACATCTCTTTAAATGACAGATATCAGAATAAAGCTCCGGAAAAAATTAAGAGACCACTGCACCTTTTTCTTTCCTTTCCAAAAAAGTTGAAAAGTAAAGTTTTGAGTGAGGAGCAGAAGTGTTCAAATTGCTGTGGTCTCTTAATTTTAACCCTTCTGTTCCTCACTCAAAACCTTCCTTTTCGACTTTTTTGGAAAGGAAAGAAAAAGGTGCAGTGGTCTCTTAATTTTTCCAGAGCTGTATATACTTATACTCAAGGCCACTTCATTAGGTACACCTTTTCAACTGCTTGTTAATGCAAATATCTAATCAGCCAATCACGTGGCAGCAACGCAATTTATTTAGGCATGTAGACATTGTCAAAATGATCTGCTGATGTTCAAACTAAGCATCACAATGGGGAAAGAAAGTGACCTTGAACGTAGCATAGTTGTTGGTGCCAGACGGGGGTTTGAGAATTTCAGAAAGTGCTGATCTACTGGGATTTTCCCACACAACCATCTCTAGGGTTTACAGAGAATAGTCCGAAAAAGATAAAATATCCAGTGAGCGGCAGTTCTCTGGGCGAAAATGTGTTTATGGCAGAATGGCTAGACTGGTTCAAGGTGATAGAAAGGCAACAGTAACTCAAATAACCACTTTTACAACCAAGGTACGCAGAAGAACATTTCTGAATGCACAACACATCGAACTTTGAAGCAAATTGGTTACAGCAGCAGAAGACCACACCGGGTGCCACTCCTGTCAGCTAAGAACAGGAAACTGAGGTTAAAATTTGCAGGCCCAACAAAATTAGAGAATAGAAGATTGGAAAAATGTTGTCTGGTGCCTGGTCCTGTTGCTGGGCCCATTATCAGCAACCATCACCCCTGTGTTCCAGTGACACTTTGTGTTTGCTAATCCAAGTTTATCTTTTTCAAAGGCTTTGTGATCATTAGAAATCCCTTTTGCAATTATGTTAGCACAGCTGAAAATTGTTGTGCTAATTAAAGGAGCAATAAAACTGACCTTCTTTAGACTAATTGAATATCTGGAGCATCAGCAATTGTGAGTTCAATTACAGGCTCAAAATGAGCAGAAACAAAACTTTCTTCTGAAACTCTTCAGACTATACTTGTTCTGAGAAATGAAGGCTACTCCATGCGAAAAATTATTTTACACTTATATTTCCCTAATATTATATTTTATTTATTCATATATTTTATAAATATATGCAACCAATATATTTAAATATGTTTGTTTTATTGAAATATATTCCAATGTATTTGTTTTGCTTATGGGTACTATTTTGCCAAGCGCAATAGTCCTGGACAGTTGTGATATTTACTTTGTATTACTGCGCAGGTGCCGTTAAAAACGTCAACGAACACGCATCCTGCCGTTTTGGTCCCTTTTGTTTTTTTGGTAGAAGAGTCTGGAAACACCAGTCAAGAGATTGTGTCGAAAACAAATATCGATAAGTACTATTCCAGTTCTACATACAGTGTTTTTTGTAAATACTTCATTAAACCGTGATTCATTAATGAAATGTAGTTATTGCTTAGTTAGTGTTTGCTAAATTAGCTTACCAGTTAAGTCATTTAGTTAGGGAGGTAGCTAGCTACTGTACTTGCTAGCTGCCAAGCCCGCAATATTTAAGTCATTTAGTTAGGGAGGTAGCTAGCTACTGTACTTGCTAGCTACCAAGCCCGCAATAATTACCTCAGGTAACGATATAATGAAAGTGTAATATTAACAACTTCCTCTGAGCTATATTGTGCAGTACATTTTCAGTAATTTAGCAACTATTAATAGAGACCATCTTAATAGGCCAGAGCTTTATTCTGTTCCCCAATAAAGCTAGTTAAAGTAAGCTAACTGCATGCTTGCCGTCCACAAAAAGGTGCAATTTTTTGTGTGGGGATGAGAAAATGGCCACAGAATGATTCTGACCCAACCAATACTATCCAGCGCAGGAACAATCTGCTGTTTTACTGACAGGTAAAACATAGGATTTAGAATTTGTATGAATGGTGTTTTGATAACATTTCCAGTAACATTTATTTTACATTAATATACAAAAATGTGAATGATTACATTACTGTATTTTCTTTACTTTGAATTATTTCTTAATAAAACTTTAGATACTAATTTTAATGTCATTTCTTGAAAATCCAAGAAATCCTTTGTTTCTTTTTGATAGCCAACATTTATTAACATGAGAATGATGCAAAAGTTGAGTTAGCCAAACTAAAGTTTGGTATTGATAATATACATTTTCTCTTACAGGCCCAGTATTTGGAATGGTGGTGTTTTTTAGATGGAGCCTTTGCACAAGTGAAGGTACTAAAAAAGTTAAATATGCATAGAAGAAATGTTAGGAAATGAACAATAAAAATAGTAAATGCCATGATGGGTTTTCATCAGTCTGGCGGGGGCCTGAGGCAACCATGTTTTTATGCAGATTAAAATTAGGACGTCAATCTGGTCTGAATATGATTGAGAATTTTTTCATATTGTTCTACAGATGTCACTCGTTTAATTCCAGCGCCAAGGGGGCGGTCTGCGACGAGGCATGCCGCGGTATGCCTCGTTATACTGCGGCAAGTTGCAGTGCCGTGCGGCATGGACAAAAACATAAAATAAAAAATAAGAATGGCCATCTGTGAGAACATCGACACCCGCCTGAAACTGCTGTTATTCAAGCCTGCATCTGTACTTATATGGCCAGAATAAAACATTCAAATCGGAGGAATATTGTCTACTATAATCCTATTTATGGATTGCTATGTTGCTGTGTTTGATTCCATGTTATAAGTCTACACACGTGAATCTCTTCCTTTTCGTTAATTGTAATTATTTAAACCGAAATACAATTATTCGCATGGAAATATAGCTGTTGATTACAACAATTAAGTTAACATTTATGTAGGCTAATTGCAGACGTTTACCAAGTACATTACTTATTACGTCATTGATGCCACTTTTCTGCACAAATATTTCCTGAAGACTGCATCTGTTTTTATCAATAAAGTATTAAAATAAAAAAATAAGAAATTACTTTTACCACCAGATTTCTTTGATTAAGTACAATATGCCACAGTAGACCCAAGTGAAAATATAATTCAAGTGTTTACGTGAAGGACGTTTAGTTTGTTAAACAGGCAATAGGCTACACGTTAAACCCATCAATGTTTCATTAATATTTTCAGAGGTAAATAACGATTGATTTTTTTCTAAAGTTTCTAATTAAATGGCGTTTGACCAGAACATGTAATTCGTTTATTTACTGTACAATGGCCTAAAGTCGACAAATTACTGTTAATTACTCCACATTAACCCAACGACAGAGACTGCTGAGACAAAGCGCCTGTTACAATACTTGTACTCTCACATGCCTAAACAGTTATTAAGTAAAAGTACAATGTAATTTCGCATCATTATTATTTAATAGACAAGCGCAGTCTCTATTTGTCTTATCAAAACGGCCAATATGGCTTAAAATTCCAGAATTCCGGCCATACAGATGGGCTACCAGACATGTTTTAAATAGCAGTACTGTATAATAGCTTACACTTAAACAGCAATAAAACACAAACTCTGTGACCCAACAAATGTTTTTTTATTTAAATTAGTCAGCAGAATGAGCTCTTCACAATCTTTGTGAGCTGAGCATATACTCAGTTTAAATACTATACCAACTGTAGGACTGTCGCAATTATTAGCTACATAATTGCCTTATCTAAATAATTTGAGTCAGATCGAAATTATGTTTATAGGCAACAATCTTTTTGCACAATATTTTGATTCCAAAGTCATGCTTCCAATCTGACTAAGGGATTGTGAGGTCAATGTTTGAAACGTCTCAAAAAATATGCTACAACGCGAATTATGTCAGTTTCCATAGGATGTCTAGCCCACACGTGCAAAAAAACGTTTGACAGGCTCTGCGGAAAGTTATAGCCTACTATTGGCTCAGATCATTTAGTGAACCTCGTTTGCTGGCCTTAGTTGCACCATCACTAGATTTTTTTAAACGGGCCCGGTTATGTCTGCTTCGCCTTCAACATTTCGAAGACTCATGCTTGAGCTGGTGCCGGAGTGTGCTGCATTTGGTTCTCACGCCAAGCTTAGTCACATGACTCAGTAATGTCTTATTGTGAGAGTGAGCGGAGGCTCGCTGTTTTCTTGGCAACAGATCTTGCAGGTCACACAATATTAGGCTATTTAATATGCTATTAATCTATTTACTTATTCATTTGGCATATTTCCCACTGGACATTTTGGTGGTTGATATTTTCATCTGGCAGAATACACCTGGTACCGGCGAAAAGCCTTTGCCAGCTGACGTAAACTCTGGAGCACAGTTTTCCTAAGCTGTTGGCCTAGTCAGAGGCGTCGTTAGGATCACAATACACTCAGGGCTTTTTTTTTGATCAATTTGAGATCCGGGGCTATTCATAAAAGATCTGGGGCTATAGCCTCGGTCGCCCAGACCTAACGATGCCACTGGGCCTAGTAATGAGGATTTGGTGTGCATAATGTTGGGAAGTCCTGGGTGATGTGATCAGGAACAGGTGTGCTTAATAGTGAAGACTGTGAATGCGGCACGGTGAATGCTGCCCCGTGAAAGCGGTGCCAGCAGACGGGCGGCTGGCTTGATCACGGGTGGCACCGTGACAGTGTAGGCTACTGTAAATCATCCTTTCCTTTATTTATTTTTTCAAATTTATTGTGTTTATCAAGCAACCATGCTTTAGGCCTTTGTAAGGCTATTCATGCCGATATCCTTTGATTGTAGCAAACTAGTCGACAGTGTCTCTTATCTTACCTTGTACATCATCAAAATGAGATTGAAATGAAAAATTCTTCAAAATAATTCCATTAGAATTTAGTTAAGTGTGGTGTAATTTTCATTTAGTACATTTGTAGGGCCTAATAAACTAATGAAAACATTATTGCCTGTGTTCTTAGAAATAATCCTTCTATGTAGGCTATTCTTTTTTTGGATTACATTTTGTTAGGTAAAGTGGGACACCATATTATGATTAAAATAAAGTATTAGACACATGAGAAAAACGTTTTAACCACATGTATTAATGAATTCAGTTGTACAGTAAATATAAAATCCGTTAGTCAGATTGGAAACATGATTTTGAAATCAAAACATTGTGCAAAAAGATCCTTGTCTACAAAAATAATTGTGATGTGGCTCAAATTATTTCGATCAGGCAATGTTATAATTGCGACAGCCAGGTGGCCAGAGAGTACCCAGGCAGACGCAAATCACTCTTAATGGGCGATACCCCAAGATAAAGGATGACGCTCCCTGGAAATTAACTTAACAATGAGAATGAAGTATAATGTTGATAACTTAGTTGATCACATGCAGCGTGACAAAATCCGTTTTACCTCTAAACTTAGTTTTGTAATCTTATTCATGAAATTCCTTTTTTTTAGGAGATAGATTATATATTTTGTTTGTCTGAATAAGAAATTTCGTTAATTATTTTATAGAACCATGAAGATGATCCAGCTTCCTATGTAATTTATCAAAGGTATCACAGTAATTCATTATTGGCGAAACAAAATTAAAACAATATCCTTGACTAGAGGCGTTGCTAGGATCACAATACATTCCGGGCTTAGCACCCGCCCAACCCCCAGGGGAGACTTCTTTGCCACACATTTTTCATGGATTTGTTGTGATGCCGTGTGTTGTTTTAACCACCGTCTTACCGGTTTTTAATATATTAGGCCTACATTAGTTTGTGGCATCTCTCTGGAACCTGAAATATTCCCAAACAACAGAAGATGATTTATTTTCGGCACCAAATCATCCTTAGTCTCTATCTCATTGTCCTCTGGGTTCATTTTCTTAATCGATCCTCTTCCTCTCCTTAACAGCAAGCCCTACTCCACACTATTCTTTCGCAGTGGGCTCTACGCTGCATCTTCATGTTTCTGACTGATTAATTTGCTGTTCAGAGCACCAGCACAGCTAGTATCGTTTCCCTGACCCACGCATGTTGTTACTTTATTGGGTTGTGGCTATTACTTTTCGTTAGCCATCACGGAATTGGGATGTATTAAGAATACTCACTTTTAATAAATTGGGACGAGTGAGAGGCATGAACAGAACAATGTGTTGTATAGTTTGATTGACCGATTTGAGACATGCAGCTGGACATTTGAATTGTAAACCTTTATTGTCTTAAAATAGCAAAAGGTAGGGGAAGATGTGTTGTAAGAGTGCATGAAGATAGGCTATGTGTAGACTGACACGATCGTGCCGTTCGCTTGCCTGACTCCAACCTTTATACTAATAATCTGGAATTGCAATTTGAACATGTGCAATTTCAAAAGCGCAGATATCTGCGGTTTTGGCTTTTTATTTTATTTTTATGCTCAATCAAAATAATATTTTTTTACTGGTGCGATATCATAAATTGGTATTTGTATATAATTTATTAGGAGTTGATTTTAGAATCCGTTTGCCTACTTAAAAATAAAAATTCAGATTAGCGAATGGCACAATTCGCTTGCCACGATTAGGGCTTGCTGTTAAAAAGAGGAAGCGGATTGATTAAGAAAATGAACCCAGAGGACAATGAGATCATAGCAACGTCTCTGGTGTCGCCTATACTGTATGCTCAGTTCCCAAATATTGTGAAGAGTTCATTATGCTGACTAATTTAAATAAAAATTATTTGTTGGATCATAGAATTTGTGTTTTATTGCTGTTTAAATGTAGGCTATTATACAGTATGGCTTTTTAAAACATATGTTAGGTAGCTATTCTCAATTCTACACGGCTGGAATTTGGGAATTTTAACGGCCATATTGGCTGAGTTGATGCAACAAATAAGCGACTGACACATTTGTCTATTAAATACAATAGAGTAAACTCTGACAGCCTATTCACCAACTGTCATAAGATGTGTTTTTCTACCATGCTGTCCTTCAAAACAACAAATAGTTCTGCTTTGTATTTTATTATTTCTTAAGATAATTCAAATGTTTAAACAAATAGTCTTTATTTCTGTGTAGGCTATTGGTGTATTTCTATATTAAAACATTTTGTAATTACATCATTGATGAAATTGCAACTGGAAACATTTAGCTTTGAAATTCATTATAACCTGTTATTTTAGGAGAACATTGTGAACATTGTGTGTACTGTCGTTTAGAAAACTATTTTCGAGAACGAATAGCATTTTCAGCATTCTAGCTCCCCCATGTGTTTGGAATAGAGCAATCACAGTTTGACGCAATCTACCGTATGTTGACGCAATCTACCTGATCTTACTGCGGTAAGAAAACGCTGTAATTAAACGAGTGACATCTGTAGATGAAATCGGTGCATCTGATACAAATGGTGAGAAGGAAGCGGTAAGAAAATTGCAGCATTGGCCCGATGGACTTCCTTAAGCCCCATCAGTCAGCCATCCCACCTACACTACATAGCAACCCTGGCTTCACCAGTCTACATGTATGTTTTTAGTCTTGTGTATGTCAGTACCTACAGTATGCACGTTTGATGTTCCACCCCTGTTTTAATCAAGTCTTTGTTCTTCACTGAAGTCCCTGCTAGACCTTGGCCCCAGCAGATGTCAACACCACAAGCCATTTTAACAAATGAAAACACAGAATATACTTAGCTATATGAGCATAGATTAACTACTGAGGCATGAAAGGCTTGTCATAATGTTCATGTCAACACAATGATTTTAGATGGACTAACGTTAGTTTGAACTGAGGTTAGTTAAACATATTTCTGTTAGCTAACGTTACTAGCTAGCTAATGTTGTTAGCATTTATCGCTAATGTTAGCGTTGTTAGCTATTTTTAATTGACTCTGCTAGCTAGTTTTTTGATGAAATAATCATGGCAACATTGTATTCCACTAAATATTTGCCTATAGTAGCAATTCATTGTACAAATGAAAACAGGGGATTAATTTAGTTTCTGAGCATTCATTAGCTACTCTAGGTAGGAAAACATGACACCATATCTAAAAGGCAAATTATTAAGAGCTAAAGTGTTTGTTATAGTGTTCTTGTCATCACAATAATTTTAGATGGAGTAACTAGATAGCTAACATTGTTAACATTTATTGCTAACGGTAGCATTGTTAGCTATTTTTAGTGCCCCTGCTAGCTGTTCTTTTGGATTGAGTAATCATGGCAACATAGCATTCCACTAAATATTTGACTGTTAAGGGGTGTAATGATTCCCCAAATTCTTGATTCGATTTGACTTACGACAGTGCTGACTACACTAGTGTTAAGTCCGTTGGCCCTGTTTTGTAAATAAAAAAAACAATATTGTATTTAAATAAGTTGTTTTCTTTAAAACAACTTATTGAAATACAATGTAAAAATAACAAAAATGTTGAACATGTAAATTAACTTGAACTTCAACAACAAAAATTGAATGCTTACAACAATAACAATATAAAACAAAATGTATTGGTAGCAACTATGTCCAGCACGTGTTGCCTATTTTAATATAACTATTTACACCTTGTCATTTATTTGGCAAGGCTGCAGATCCATTGCCATAAACTTTACTATTGTATTTGTTATTTCTTTGGTACGAGTAGAGTTTATTGGTAGTTTGGCTCTAAATGTAGCAGGGATAGTAGGTTGAGTGAGTGTTTTCTTTCCACTTAAATCACTGTCTTTGTGGTGCTCACTCTCAATTAACCATTATCTAAAACTGTTCATAAATCACCTACCAGACTCCTAATAAAAACCACTAGCTACTAACTAATGAGGGAATATGAATTCCATGTACAGTATAGTGTTTTGCATTGGGGGTTAAAGAGGGAGCAGAAAATATTGTTTTGTTGGATGTAGCAAAGTGCCCCATGATTTCACATTATACTTGTAATTTTACAAAGTCTCCTGAGTATTTCGTACAATAAATTCACTGCGGTACTGAAGAGTTTTTCCGCAAAAAATATCCTTTGTACATTACAGTGGGGGGATGGAAAATATAGTGTGGTTGGATGTACAGATGTCGCTCGTTTAATTGCAGCGTTTTCTTATCGCGGTAAGATCAGGTAGATTGCGTCAAACTGTGATTGCACTATTCCAAACACATGGGGGAGCTAGAACGCTGAAAATGCTATTCATTCTCGAAAATCGTTTTGTAAACGACAGTACACCCACAATGTTCTCCTAAAATAACAGTTTATAACGAATTTCAAAGCGAAATGTTTCTAGTTGTAACTTTATCACTGATATAATTACGACATGTTTTAATAAAGAAATACACCAATAGCCAACACAGAAATAAAGACTATTTGTTTAAACATTTGAATTATCTTAAGAAATAATAAAATACAAAGTAGAACTATTTGTTACGATTATAGTTTTGAAGTACAGCATGGTAGAAAAACATCTTATGACAGTTGGCAAATAGGCTGTCAGAGTTTACTCTATTGTATTTAATAGACAAATGCGTCAGTCGCTTATTTGTTGAATCAACTCATTTGTTTTTTTCAAATCAGCCAATATGGCCATTAAAATTCCCGAATTCCAGCTGTATAGAATAGCTCCCTAACATATGTTTCAAATAGCCATACTATATAATAACCTACATTTAAACAGCAATAAAACACAAATTCTATGATCCAACAAATGTTTTTTATTTAAATTAGTCAGCATAATGAACTCTTCACAATCTTTGGGAACTGAGCATACAGTATAGGCGACAACAGAGACGTTGCTATGATCTCATTGTCCTCTGGGTTAATTTTCTACCGGGGTAAATTTGGTTTTGTGTTCGATATTCAGAGTTTACTTGTTAATAGCGCTCCCCAAAAACCTCCTACAAAGACAACAGCAATATGTAGAGAGCAAGGTACACCATTTGATTTGTCTGTTTCGTTCCGTTTTCAAAAAATGATTTTACGTTACATTCAACGGAGGTCATATTACGTGGATAAGGCTAAGGGACCGTCTCAAAAGTGCATTCGGCAGAAATCATTATTTCAACATTTTCTTTCTTGTGCCTACTTCCATTTTTTTCTCCACATTTCTAATCAAAAAAGGTGTTATTATTTGTTTATACTAAAAATATAAACAAAGAAGCTAAACCATTATACAGATTAAGATATTATCCAAGAGAAATATTAGCTCTAAATCAATTTATGTTTTACTCACTGACCTTCTTTGTCCCAATTCCCCCCTTATAAATAGCTGTTTTTCCCTTCTGCTTTAATTTCTCATTCTAAACTGCATTTTTCTAATATCTCAAAACACATATCAGCTAGAGATGTACTGAAAGTTTTATGTTCCTTTACCTGTCCTTACAAAAGGTACACCTCTCATTTTCCCCATTATTTGTCTTCATTTTTGTAAAAATGTTTACCTTATTACAACTCTAACACAGATGCATTTTACAATAAGTTTCTATCCAGGTGGCATGTGCCTCTAAAAACAATTGTGTATCTATCTATGCAATACCTTTTTAATAGCTCATTATCCATATGAAATGGAGATCTACAAACAAGTGTGGTGTGTTCCTGTACCTATCCTATCAAAGGTACACCAATATTCAAAAGTTTAAAAGTATATTCAAAAGTATATTTTATATTAAAATATATGTATCAATACAACTCTACTACCAAATATAGATACATTTAATATAACCTTTTTAATAATTTCCTATCAAGAAGACATATACCTCTGAAACCACATTTATATTGGTCACTGACCTTCCTTCACCAGAGTACAGTCTGTGGATTTGCCATTTTCAATTTCGTTAATTTTAGTAGCTTTTGTCCTTCTCTACCACTATTTTTAATAGCTCACTATCCATATGAGCTACAAATCTACAAACACATGTAGTGTGTTCCTTTACCTTTCCTTTATTATACAATTCTCTGTACAAAATTTACTAACTACAATTTTGTTATTACAACTCAAAAACCACTTGCATTTTGTTCACTGACCTTCCTTGTCAAGGGTATGCCCATTAGATATTCCATTTTCAAATTCAGAAAATTTACAGGAATTTATCTTTCTAAACGACTATTTTTTTAATAGCTCATTATCCATATGAGTTAGAGATCTACAAACAAGTGTGGTGTGTTCCATTACCTCTCTTCTGAAAGGTACACCTTTTTTCCGTATTCATCATCTGTATTTCATTTTGATATTACATGCATTATTACAACTCAATTACCTAATTCACATGAACTATTTTTAATAGCTTCAAATCCAGATGACATGGACATCTAAAACCACTTGCATTTTTTTCACTTACCTTCCTTGTCAACAGTACATGCCTTATATTTTCCATTTTCAATCTCAATGATTTTACAGAAATATATCTTTCTTAACATCTATTTTTTAACAGCTCACTATCCATATGAGCTAGAGATCTACAAACAAGTGTGTATGTACTTTTCCCTCTACTCTCAATGGTCCAACTTTTAATTTTTATTTCAATATTCGTGCATTGTTTACATAACACAACTACATTTTTAATTTTGAACTGTGAAAATTTTTACAATAACAATAAGTGATTGACTTAACTGTAATGTTGTTCTTTATGTCCATGTTTGGTCTATTTCACATCAAAAGATGATGATTTTGATGATGAGTGGAGCATGTGACAGGTCCTGGATGGGGGCCTCTAGGCATCTCCATGCGCCCGGGGACCACATTCAGAGCTGGACTGCAGAGGTGCCTCTAGGCACCCGCGTTGACTCTAATTGAGGACCCTATTTAAGTTAGTATTTTTGCTCTTCCTATTGTGGATCATTGTTTGTGCCAGTTGTGTTGTGCATTAGTTTGCGGTTTGCCTCTCCTTTTGTTGTGTTGTTGTTACAATTAAAAGGATGTTACCCTGCTATACCTCTGCTCCTCGTGTCCTGCCTTCCTTCAACTGTGACAGCATACTCCTATTCCCAATATAAAACATTTTTAAATGTTAATGTGCAGGGGACATAACAATATAATCCACCAAAGGTAGCTGTAGTGTCAATATTGATTGAACAGAAAAGCAATTGGAGAATTAGGTATGTATACCTACTGCAGTCAAAATAACTTGGAATTAAACACAGACCAAATAGTGGAGGTGGATATTGACATCAGAAAATTTCCCAACTTCTCTTCACATTGATGGGTCATTTCTTACAGTTAAATCAGACAAAGTTCCTAGGGTCCATCTTCTCCCATAATCTCAAGTGAGAGGACAAAATTGCAAGAGTTATGGCATCTCAAAACAAAGTTGGATAGTGAGCTATTAAAAACCTAGGAACTCCGGTTTGACTCTATACATCAATCACAGAGTCCATTCTCATTTTCCTCCATAAACATCTGGATTTGGTCTGTGTCTGCCCACTGCAGAGGTAAACTGAAACACATTGTAGTGTCCACAGTAAGGCTCCTCAAATTACACCTTCTATCCATCAAGGCCTCTGCATAAATCTTAGGCTAGAAATCGGACAATAAATATCATTACTGAACATTCCCACCCTTGTCACCCACTTTTACTGCAAGGCAGTACAGTTTGTAACTAGACAAATACCAGAATAGACAAATAGTAAACAATATGCTAATACGAATGATGTTCTGAGTTTCACATATTATTATTTTCTTTTTAATTTTTATATTTTACCCCCTTTTTCTCCCAACCCCACTGTACAAACATGTGACACCACTAAAACAGTGGTGTCACATGTTTTAGTGGTGTCACATGTTTTAAAACACCACTAAAACAGCCTGCGGAGTCAAGAGAGTTGTAGATCGCCACAGGCTTCCTCCGAAACGTCTGATCAGCCGGTCTGCTTCTTTACACCCCCTCCCTTAACCATGAAATCAATGTGAGCCAACACATTGGAGGAAACGCTCACTCACATTACCTTATATGCATGGCCAGGTCAGAGGCACCCGCCCCGCCAGAGACGTTGCTGAAACGCGGTGGCACAAGGAAATCCTCTATGCCGATTACCTCCCCTAAGGTGACACCAGCCCAATATGCAACACCCTACCAGACACCCCGGCCACAATCGACAGTGGCATAACCAGGGCTCAGAACCCACGGCCAGAGCGGAGTTTCACATTTATAACTACTAAGTCCAATGTGACAATGAAATATAAACAAAAGCTGCAACAGGAAAATAATTTGTAGGTAAGGAATGTTAACATAATTGTGTTTTATTAATTCCATCAATACATTCCAATAACCGCTGGAGCAAAATCATTATTGCAAGTAGGTCCACAGAGTAAGAGGCACTGTGATCAATGGCTCCAACTAGGCAAATAAATGGATGAAATTAAATAAATGTCTGGTTTCAGTGCAAGCATATTCTGAATACACTAAAGCAGCAGTGTCAAACTGGTTCCACGGAGGGCTGAGTGCCTGCAGGTTTTTCCTATAAATTGGTTCCCAGTTCAGATCTAAACAACCAGGTGAGGGTAGAAACTAACCAATTAGTGACCTAATTAATCAATCAAGTACAAGGTGAGAGTGAAAACCTGCAGACAATCGGCCCTCCATGGAACCGGTTTGACACCTCCGAACTAGAATGAAAACAATTTATATCAGAAGTAATTGCAAATGAAATACTGGTCAGTTGGTTATTCTCACTCTTTTCAGTCTCTATTGATTTCCTCTCTGCTTTTGAGTTTAAAAAAAAGACAAAAGTTTTTTATTTGTAAAAAAATTTTGCACGCTTGGAAAAAAGATTTGCAAACTTGGAATTACTTTTGTAGTTGTATAAAAATGTGCATAGTATAACTAACTTGATATTTGGAATCTTGCTACTCATTAATAACACTAGCCAATGTAAAATACGGACACTCAGAGTTTTGTTACTAAAATTTCGCTAGAACTGTGACAAAATGATTTGTATTTTTAAATCACAGTCTGCAGTAGTATGTTTCACAGAGTTTACAAGCGGATATACCCATGAGGACTCGGCACGGCATAGCATTTTCTGACCAATGAACTGAGTGCATGGTGAGTCCATCATGTTTTCATGTTTTAACCATTGTGAGTAGATTCTGAGTAGTGTTTTAACTTATAGTGATATATTGCAGAGGAGGAAAAACAGGTTTCAGCATGGTCAGCTTCTCCTACCTGCTTGTACCTCAGTTGTTGATACTATACCAAAATTTTATCAACGTGACAATGCGTTTGAAAAGTACGAAAAACTGTTTTGATTGAAAAAAATATAAACATTACAGGAATAATAACATGCTAAATTACTATGATGGAAAAATAGTAATTAGCTAAGAATTGACATTTTGCATGCTGAAACTGTACCCTGTTCTTTGGAGCAGAAATTCCTATAAAGTAAAAAAACTGTGATGACAGCCCTAGCAGATAAAACAAATGTGTAGAACAAATGCAAGCACTTTAAGTGATAAACAAAAACTACATGTTATGATGTGAACCATATTCAACGGGTATGTATACGCCCAAACTAGTCTAATACAAAATATGAATCGTGCAAAGTGAATTTCTATTATTCTCGTGGTAAATACATATCCATGTCAAAGGCAAAATATTAAGTAGCCATGTATATTCCTTGCTAGTTGCTAGATTTACATTTTAGTAATTTAGCTAGTAGACTTCAGTAAAACTTTTTGAATTGTGCATCTAGCTAGGTGGAAAAATCATCTAAAAGGTTTGTTATCCCATCAAAAACTGAGGCATGAGAAGCTGACCGTGCTTAGCCATGTATTTCTTCCTCTGCATCACAATGAGTTGAAACCAGTTGAAACTCTGGCACTGCTTGTTCCAGAATCTACTCGGATTGGTTAAAAGGTGAAAATGTTACATTCACGATGCATTCTGTTCATTGGAAGAAAAAGGTATGGCCTGCCAATCAGAGTCCTCATGGGTATATCCGCTTGCAAACGCAAGCGGATATGGTGTGGATACTGGATTTTTTGTTTCCTGATCAAATTAGCTGACCAGCGAAGGTCACTTGAATTGGACTGATTTGCACACACACACACACACACTCACACACACACTCAAGTCTAAATTGCTGCTACCTGACACTCTACTTTATATAGTTTTTAGTATCTTTATTAGGGTGTAGTTATTTTGTTGTCCATTACTTAAAATGTTTTGCTATTTGTTTTTAGCCTTTCTACTGGTGCACTGCTGTGAGGTTAGTATTGCGTAAAGGTTTTATTCACATTGAAAATTTATTTTCTATTGTTTCTCCTCAAAATCAGTACATTATTCCAAACTTTTGACTACCAGTGTCCTTTTGAGAACTTTCTATTCTTGTATTGTTGTGTGGGAACCTGCAAGCAAGCATTTCCACTTTAAACGTAACTATTTGCACTATCTTTAATTACATTGCTGTTTTTAGTAATGTGTCCCAATATTTATTTGATTTGAATTAATATATGTAATATATTTTCTTCTAATCCTGTTAAATTGTTTGTATACTTTAAAGAACGTTCTGTTACTGCATCGCTGTGAGGGTACATACAAGCATTTTCTTGTCAAACTTGTTTACACTATTTTGACAACTGTACATCTGTTTATTTGTACACATTCGTTGTGAAATAATGAATTTTTTGCACTTAAAAAAATAAAAGCATTGTACTGGTATACGCTGTGGCTGAATAAACATGGGGGGGTAAGAAAAAGTATAGGGGGCTAAGGGGGGGTTGCGGGGTAAAAGTCGTGAAATATCCTAATGTCTTAACTGGTGGACACTCATTAAAAGTCAAGGTCTTGAATCATTGCCAGTCACAATCTGCCCTCCATTGATATGTTAATACCTCACAGCAGGGGGTGGGGTCGTAACAATGGTGAGGTTTGTGTGTTACAATATGTCCTGGTGGGGTTTCCTTAAAAGTAGGGAAGAGTAGAAGAATGTCCCATGCTGGAGCTGTTGCCAGTCAGGATTCTAACTGTTATTGACTGTTGATAGTTCCTTTGCGGTTCCTCTTCGTGAAAAGTCGTGACATAAACCGGCTTTGGAGTGTTGAGTAATTAAAGACAGTAGTTCTCATGACTGGCCTGGAATTGGCAACATTCGTAAGAGGTGTCAAGATAACTAGGACTACGAAACAGGGGTATTTGGCGCAGTGAACTGAATTAGATAACCCAGTCTGATCGTTCGATCGAGCCAGGCTGACATAGTACAGTGATGACGCCACTCCCAACAACACCCTGAGAGAGGAAGAGCATGCAGTTGAGGCCGTTGGTTAGGAAAAGTTCGAAGTCCCTCGTTACCCCTACCGCCGCCGAGCTCGAGCGGAGAGGAAGAAACACGGCCCAAGGGGGGTAAAGAGAGAAAGGGATGAGAAAAAAACAGGGGCCAGGCTGGGAGGTGAACTCAGGTTCAAGGGACGAAAGCCAAGAGCGCTAACCATTAGGCCATCCCACTATACAACAGGCATAGCGCTCTCACTCATAGGAATCTGAGGGAGAGAAGAACCCGGCCTTTGCATACGCGGACGTTGCACCCTCAGTGGGGATGCGTTGCAAGGGGGACGTCGAACAGCGCCGGGGGTCTCAGTGAGAACAGGTAGCGAGACGGAGGCAAGAGCCGAAGACGTTACCTGTTGTTTGAGCCTGCCATAGCGAGCGGATTGAGAAGCCACAACGGTTATGTCTAAAACCTCCTGTGAAATCTCAGAACGCTCGGTAGCCCGCGAATGGCGAGGAAGAGAGGAGCCCGGCATTTGCATGTGTGGCTGTTTCCGAGCTCGACCGTAGAGGAAGAGACGCGGCCCAAGAAGGCAGAGAGAGAAAGGGATGAGAAAAAAAGTGGAGCCGGGCCAGGAGGCAAACTCGGGTCCACAGAACGAGTGCAGAGCATGCTAACCATTAGGCCATCCCGCTGTACAATAGACGCCGCGCTCTCACTGATAGGAACCTGAGGGAGAGAGGGACCCGGCATTTGCACACGCAGACGTTGCACCTTGAGTGGGGACACGTTGCTAAGGGAATGCCGAGTAGCGCCGGCAGAGATAGGGGGCTCAGTGGGAACAGGTAGCAAGACGGGGGCTAGGGTAAACCACTAGGAGCTAAAGCCCCTAGCTCATATGGAAATTGAGCTATTAAAAACGTATTGTATAGAAGGTTCAATTCTGATATAATCACCGAAATGTAAAAGGGCAAATCTAAAGGTCAGTGACCAACATACAAGTGGTTGTAGGTGTATATGTCACCTCTATAGGAATCTATTAAAAAATGAAATATATAAGGTTTAACAACCAAAATATATGTAGAAAATTATAGTTTTGTTTAATAACACAAAACGTGTCTATACCTACGATTTTTCGTTACGGGGCAGGTATTGTTAGGTTGACACAAAATAAAATAAATTTTTTTTGTCACATTGAATCAGTGGTATTGCACTTTCATGACGGTCCCTAAAGTACTGAACAGATATTCAACAGCGTTTTGCAACATTTTGGGCTCTGCTAAATGATTTTAGATCAAATCAAAGGGTGTACCTTGCTCTCTACACTAATCCAATTGTATATAGTTCATTGTCGTCTTTGTGCGATTTTTTTTGGAAGAGGTATTGACGATCAAACTCCAAATATCAAACATAAAATCAAATTTACCCCGATTCATTTTCTCAATCGATCCTCTTCCTCTTTTTAACAGCAATCCCTAATCGTGGCAAGCAAATTGTGCAGTTCGCTTGCCAGACTCCAACCTTTATACTAATAATATGAATTTTTATTTTTAAGTAGGCAAACAGATTCTAAAATCAACTCCTAATAAATTGTATACAAATACGAATATGAAATCGCACCAGTAAAAATTATTATTTTGATTGAGCATAAAAATAAAATAAAAAGCCAAAATTGCAGATATCTGCGCTTTTGAAATTGCACATGTTCAAATTGCGATTCCAGATCATTAGTATAAAGGTTGGAGTCTGGCAAGCGAACGGCACGATCGTGTCAGTCTACACATAGCCTATCTTCATGCACTCTTACAACACATCTTCCCCTACCTTTTGCTATTTTAAGACAATAAAGGTTTACAATTCAAATGTCCAGCTGTATGTCTTAAATCAGTCAATCAAACTATACAACATATTGTTCTGTTCATGCCTCTCACTCATCCCAATTTATTAAAAGTGAGTATTCTTAAAACATCCCAATTCCGTGATGGCTAACGAAAGTAATAGCCACAACCCAATAAAGTAACAACATGCGCGGGTCAGGGAAACGATACTAGCTGTGCTGGTACTCTGAACAGCAAATTAACCAGTCAGAAACATGAAGATGCAGCGTAGAGCCCACTGCGAAAGAATAGTGTGGAGTAGGGCTTGCTGTTAAGGAGAGGAAGAGGATCGATTAAGAAAATGAACCCAGAGGACAATGAGATAGAGAATAAGGATGATTTGGTGCCGAAAATAAATCATCTTCTGTTGTTTGGGAATATTTCAGGTTCCAGAGAGATATCACAAACCAATGTAGGGCTAATATATTAATAAACGGTTAGACGGAGGTTAGAACAACACATGGCAACACAACAAATCCATGAAAAATGTGTGGCAAAGAAGTCTCCCCTGGGGGTTGAGCATGTGCTAAGCCCGGAATGTATTGTGATCCTAGCAACGCCTCTGGTCAAGGATATCGTTTTAATTTTGTTTCACTAATGATGAATTACTGTGATACCTTTGATTAATTACATAGGAAGCTGGATCATCATTGTTCTATAAAATAATTAGCAAAATTTCTTATTTCTTATTATATATAATAATTAATTATAATTAATTTATAAGTAATTAAAAATTACTTATTATATGTTTCATATTTTGTTTATCTCCTAAAAAAAGGAATTTCATGAATAAGATTGCAATACTAAGTTTAGAGGTAAAACAGATTTTGTTGCGCTGCATGTGATCAACTATGTCATCAACATTACACTTCATTCTCATTGTTAAGTTAATTCACAGGGATAATTCATCCTTTATCCAGGGGTATCGCCCATTAAGAGTGATTTGCATCTGCCTGGGTACTCTCTGGCCACCTGGCTGTCGCAATTATTACATTGCCTGATCGAAATAATTTGAGCCACATCGCAATTATTTTTATAGACAAGGATCTTTTTGCACAATGTTTTGATTTCAAAATCATGTTTCCAATCTGAATAACAGATTTTATATTTACTGTTCACCTGAATTCATTAATACATGTTATTAAAATGTTTTACTCAGGTGTCTAATACTTTATTTTAATCATAGTATAGTGTCCCTCTTTACCTAACAAAATGTCCCACTCAAAAAAAGAATAGCCTACATCGAAGGATTATTTCCAAGAACACAGGCAATAATATTTTCATTCGTTTATTAGGCCCTACAAATGTACTAAATGAAAATTACACCACACTTAACTAAATTCTAATGGAATTATTTTGAATAATTTTTCATTTCCATCTCATTTTAATGATGTACAAGGTAAAATAAGAGACACTGTAGACCAGTTTGCTACGATCAAAGGATATCGGCATGAATAGCCTTACAAAGGCCTAAAGCAGAGTTGCTTGATAAACAAAATACATTTGATAAATAAATAAAGGAAAGGATGATTTACAGTAGCCTACACTGTCACGGTGCCAGCCGCATTCACCGTGCCGCATTCACCGTCTCCACTATTAAGCACAACTGTTCCTGATCACATCACACAGGACTTCCCATCATTAGGCACACCAAATCCTCATTACTAGGCCTATAGCTAAGGAAAACTGTGCACCAGGGTTTACGTCAGCTGGCAAAGACTTTTCGCCGGTATCTGGTGTATTCTGCCAGATGAAAATATCAACCGCCAAAATGTCCAGTGGGAAATATGCCAAATGAATAAGTAAATAGATTAATAGCATATTAAATAGCCTAATATTGTGTGACCTGTATGATCTGTTGACAAGAAAACAGCAAGCCTCTGCTCACTCTCACAATAAGACATTGCTGAGTCATGTTACTAAGCTTGGCGCGAGAATCAAAAGCAGCACACTCCTGCAGCAGCTCTGGCATACGACTCCGAAATGTCGAAGGTGAAGCAGACATAAACGGGCCTGTTTAAAAAAAATCTAGTGATGGTGCAACTGAGGCCAGCAAACGAGGTTCAGTAAATGATCTGAGCCAATAGTATAACTATTGGCCTGTCAAAGTTTTTTAGCACGTGTGGGCTAGACATCGTATGAAAACTGAGATCATTCGCGTGGAAGCCTATTTTTTGTTTCAAACATTGACCTCACAATCCCTTAGTCAGACTGGAAACATGACTTTGGAATCAAAATAAAAATATTGTTGTCTATAAACATAATTGCGATCTGGCTCGCAATTATGTATAATAACTGCAACAGCCCTACAGTTGGTATACTGAGTATATGCTCAGCTCACAAAGATTGTGAAGAGCTCATTCTGCTGACTAATTTAAATAAAAAACATTTGTTGGATCACAGAGTTTGTGTTTTATTGCTGTTTAAGTGTAAGCTATTATACAGTACGGCTATTTAACCCTTGTGTCGCCTTAGAATTCTGCACACCCCCCCAGTGTCCTGCGGGTCAGATCGTCCCTTCTTGTGTACACCCACAGATCCATCATGTCAGAAAGACCTGAGGGCAAGGGCACGGTGCGGGCTAACGGTGGGTCAGAGAGACCCGAGGGCTAGGGCACGGTGCGGGCTAACGGTGGGTCAGAGAGACCCGAGGGCTAAGGGAAGGCGCGGGATAACGGTGGGTCACGGAGACCACTACGGCAAGGGCACGGTGCGGGCTAACGGTGGGTCAGAGAGACCCGGGGGCTAAGGGAAGGCGCGGGCTAACGGTGGGTCACGGAGACCACTAAGGCAAGGGCACGGTGCTGGCTAACGGTGGGTCGCTCCGACCCAAAGACAGTCTCACCTAACCGTGGAGCGGGACACACACACCCCGCGTCCCGCGGGTCAGATCGTCC
>JACXGI010005260.1:14835-39652 GCA_016801175.1 Esox masquinongy | reverse complement strand
CTCTGTGAACAGCCCGCCTCTTTAGCAATGACCTTTTGTGTCTTGCCCTCCTTGTGCAAGGTGTCATTGGTCGTCTTTTGGACAGCTGTCAAGTCAGCAGTCTTCCCCATGATTGTGTAGCCTACAGAACTAGACTGAGAGACCATTTAAAGGCCTTTGCAGGTCTTTTGAGTTAATTAGCTGATTAGTGTGTGGCACCAGGTGTCTTCAATATTGAACCTTTTCACAATATTCTAATTTTCTGAGATACTGATTTTGGGGTTTTCATTAGTTGTCAGTTATAATAATGAAAATTAAAAGGAATGGACACTTGAAATATATCAGTCTATGTGGAATGAATGTATACATTATACAAGTTTCACTTTTTGAATGGAATTACTGAAATAAATCAACTTTTTGATGATATTCTATAAATATTCTATATTTATTATATGACCAGCACCTGTATAGTCTGACTATTGGACATAGGTTAGCCATGAGCTAACAGCTCTTTGTTTTCTGTATGAGGTGTGTATGTTTATATGTGTTAGCTAGTTATTAGCTACTGTAACTAATTAGCTGGCAAAGAATAGAAACAGGCCCAATTCTTGACAGCGAGCTAACATTAGGCTTCTGGGGGAGATGGTGAAACAGCAAATCCCCAACCCTTTCCCGGAATGTCCAGACGATGGTGGTATAGCTGTGGAGCGTGCAATCTAATGCCAACCGAAACAGAATGCTTTTGTTGCAACGAGTGGGAACTATTGGTTCCAATGTTGGAGAACATGAATGACCCAGTCCTTGAAGCTGAACTTGTTCCAAGATCTGTGGTTGAACATCCGGATTTCGCCCCCCTCATAACTCCTTGGGTGCTGAAGACTTTTTTTTTTAAGTTCTAGGTCAGAGGGACCCAATGGCCAGCTCTCAAAAGAGTGTGTAGCTACCTAACAAGTCACGGCTATTTATTTGGATATTATATTCCATACACGCGGTGATTAAAAGTGCTTTATATTTTTATGCTTAAAAAAACAATCAGGCATACTAAAACTACATTTAGCATCAAAGTGTATGTCCAACCTAGCAAGACAAACGCCTAGTTGTTCGCTAACCCCTTTCAAATTAATTTGCTGAGGACATTTTAGAATGTCTCATGTTGACTGTAGGTTTTTTTTATATTGTCGAGTCCATAACCAATGGCTTTTGATCAGACGATCTGTTTATAGGCAAAAGTGCAATCTTTCTGATTTGATTCAAGCAGTAATCTTGGTTGCTAAACTTTGCTGGACATAGCCAATCAAGCAGGCATTTATCTGATGAATGTATTTTGGCCAACTATGTTTCTAAGTTTCATAATGTGATTGTACATCCAAAATTGCACTGTTTAGTCCTGTTGTACATCAGAATAAAGATAATGCTTTTGCATCATCCATAGTATGATGAGCAACATGCAAAAATGGTCTCATCGCTATTCATTCCATCATGTGTATCTGAACTGATCTAATCTGCTAAACCCCTTGAATGTAAAAAACCTACCATCTGGTCCATTGTTTTTGGTGCACAAACGTTGACTCGGAGGCTTTAGCCCAAAGCTAAACTTTTCTATTCTTTTGATGTCAACAAAGACAATGGTTGATACAAAATGAATATTATTTCATTTATTTAACTATTTAAATAGCTTTTACAAGAGTCAATAGACCTGTATATCTAACTAAATCGTGTATCAATAATGGTTGAATGAAATGTTACATGTCTGGATTAAGATATAGCAACGAGTGAAACACCAAGTCTCCTCTCCCAGGTCCCTTTGTACTTTTCTTTGCAAACAAAACATGATCGCGGCATTTTCCACAATGATAAAAATGAAATTGAAATCCACCGACGACATTCACGATAATGGGCCAGCTAGAGAAACTCTCACCTGATGTAGCTTCTGGATGACGTCATTGCCGAAGGACAGAAGCTGTGTTGAGTGGCTATAAGAAATAGTACAGAGCTGAATAAAGGATGGTTGGAAAAAAATGACTATGTGCATTCCGGAATAACTTTTGGCAAGTGAATTTTTAGAAAAATATGATTTTTGGACAAACTATCCCGTTAACTAACCTAAAGCTACAATAACTTAGTCAGACAGACACCTGAACATTTTCAACAGTCAAAACTGTGCATTATCCCTGTTATTTTTCCATTCAGTGAGAATTTGAACGTTAGCTGGCCATCAGTGTTTTAGCTACAGTAATTTAGCTAGTTAGCTAACACAATTATTCTACTAGCTAATTAGCTATGTTAGCTAGCTAATGTAACGTTATGTTAGTCACCTGCTAAGTCTGACTAACCTCTCTCTGTGTCCCTTAAGGTGGCGCAAGAAGTTTGATGTTGTGCTAGCTGCATCTCTGATGGTTGTGCCACAGGTTTTGCAGCAAGCAATTATTTTGCCCCCTGCAATTTTAAAATCTTTGTAACCAAATGCTATTACAAATGGAACAGATGCACTGTTGCTAACGTTACCTTGGTGACGTTCCACTTTAATCACGTGAGCTGTCAGACCCAGACCAGAAGAAGGCGGGAAGGCTGTTTTTTTCCTTAGTTTTAGCTATTCTATATTTACCTTCCAAGGCATGAGTCCAAAGACTTCAAGTCCAAGTCGCGTCTTAAGTGATTTGAACAGATCGTAAGTCAAATGATAAGTCAGTTTATTGGTGACTTAAGTGCGACTTGAGTCACCAACTCTGGTGCTACCTATTGCTAATAAATACATTTTAACTCTTGCAATTACCAGCCTTTATTTGTCAATCAATACCATGCTTATTATACTCCCATCCCGACAGTCCTCAGTATCGGCAAGGACCACTCCGTTACAGAAGACTGGCATACACTGCTCAAAAAAATTAAGGGAATACTTAAATCACACTTCGGGTCTCGATGAACAAAATATATTAACTTTAGATCCCATAGCGGCCGTCGACGGCCTTCCTTTAGATTCCCGTAGCGGCCGCAGACGGCAGTTCCTTTAACAATATTTGCGTAAATATCACAAAATATACCTGATAAAACGTGTTACTGTATTCCCGTGGATGTTGTCATTAATAAGAAAACAGAAAAAGGGTATGTTGTCGTTTGACCTTTTTTTTTAGTTTTTATAATTTATTTACTCAAAATGCTAGCAGAAAAGTGGCCGAGACTTTACGTTAGAAGAGGCTGTTTCTGTGTTTGGTGATACAAAGTTGGAAACGTCCTTGCTCTTTGAAAGCGATAATGATGTCGTGGTGAGTAACAAATACACTGCAAATATGTTTGGTGTTGTCTATATTTGATGCTGTGAAACGTTGGTAATATCTTTTAGATGACAATCCTGTCGTGATAACTTGATAGGCGAGCGCATCAGCTGTGGAGCTCGAATGGTTGCTTGCTCAGTCTTGTAATTGAAAACGTTGCAGTATTTAGCTGTGTAGCCGGCAAACTAGTTGAATGTTTTATCGCGTTTCTTCCGATTTCATAGCTACCTAGACAACTAAATGTCCGGTTCAGTTCGTATGTCAGATTATAGGAAAGTTGTGTGGTCGCAAATGTGTTTCTCTTGTGAGGCGACGCGCTGTCACTTTCACCAGCTAGCCAAGATTGGCGCCTGTAATGCTGTGCTTTTCTGACGACGTCGTCACTGGATCATGATAATGACCTGCATTTGCCTACACATTGGCTACTTTCAGTGTTTTGAGATGTGTGTGCCTTATGCTTACTTTATGATCACGTTAGTTGTGCCTATCTCGAATGATTGCTTGCTCAGTCTCGCCCAATAAGAGTCGCAGTGTTTTGTTATGCAAACTTAGATGTTCGTTCTTGTTTCTACCGATCCGTCATATAGAAACAACCACAACTGCTTGTTGTTCTGAAGTTAGTTAACTGAAGTTAGTTCACTATCTGGTTAGTCTATCAGGCTATTAGAGAAATTGTGTTTTGTGCTATATCTGTTACTTTGAAATGTTTGAAAAAATATTATTTATTTTGAGAATTCTCAGTAATCTACAGCAGCATTCTAGAATTCTATTGGGATGTAAAGGGTTAAAGATCACCATCTTTACTGTACATTGTGTAATTAACTATTAATTACACAATGTACATAACAACGGTCAATGGAAACCAAAATCACCAACCAATTGAGGGCTGGATTCAAAGTAAGCAGTTGTAAGCAATTGAATCACAGGCTGTTCCAATTTATAATGTGACCCTGTAGTGTGTATGGCCCCCACGTGCCTGTATGCCCTCCCAAAAACATCTGGGCATGCTCCTGATGAGATGACGGATGGTATCCTGGGGGATCTCCTCCCAGACCTGAATCAGTGCATCAGTGAGCTACTGGTCAGTCTGTGATGCTACTTGATACATATTGTTCCAGAGGTTATAAATTGGGTTCAGGTCTGGGGAACGTGAGGCCCAGTCAATGGCATCAATGCCTTCGTCATCCAGGAACTGCCTACACACTCTGGCCACATGAAGCCGGGTATTGTCCTGCACCAGGAGGAACCCAGGGCCCACTGCACCAGCGCAAGTTTTGACGATGGGTCTGAGGATTTCATCCCGGTACCTTGACTGCTGTTAGGCTGGCACGTTGGCTGGCACGTGGAGGTCTGTGCGTCCCTCCAAGGATATGCCTCCCCAGACCATCACTGACCCACCACCTAACCGGCCATGCTGGATGATGTTGGAGGCAGCATAACATTGACCACAGTGTCTCCAGACTCTTTCACGTCTGTCATCTGTGCTCAGTGTGAACCTGCTCTCATCTGTGAAGAGAACGGGCACCAATGGCGGACCTGCCAATTCTGGTCTTCTCTGGCAAATGCCAATCGAGCTGTTGTCGGGAATAATTTATGAGTCCTCACTGTCCAGAGATTTGGACCCAAGTATGGCTCAAATTACATATTTTGCTCTCAACACTCCTCCAGTGGGTGGGGATGGGCGGACACCACAACAACACTAAACTGTAATTGGACTTTTGTCTATGTCACTCAAACTGTAGGCCTAGCATTCAGCTGTCACCATTAGGTTGTCAAGTTGAATGTGATTTAGAACTGGATTTCATGGCATCTAGATCAGCCCCGAAAACCTTTATATTTCGATTCCGGGTTAGGTCGTTGGTGGCATGAAAAGGAATTACTGTTGTGGTACAGTAGCCACAACGTCTAATGTCTAAAATAACACAAAGCCAGGTAAGAATGAAATGACTGTGGTAATATCTGAATGAAATAGTCAAGCTAGCTAGCAGTATTTTTGGTAATATTGTCAAATTTAGTAGCTTGCAGTGGCTTCCCCTAGCATTGTTTTCAAATTGGACAGCATTTTTGTTTTGTTTTTAACATTCTAACAGACTTCATGTCATTGTCAAAACAGAAAAAATAAATAATTGTATCTAAATACATAATCACAATTGACAACATATAAATACAAAAAAACAACTTATAATATTACACTAATTTAAGCTCATTCAAGAATTCAACAACAAAAAAAAGATTTGACCATCTCCATCATATAACATTTTCTTAACCACTGACTTTAAACCCAAATTTTGGGACTTTTGACTTCAATCTGAAATCGATCTGAGCTGTGGAATTTGGGACTTACTTGAGACTTGCCTATTATTACTTGGGACTTGATGGTTAAGACTTGAGACTTGCAAAAGTGTGACTTGATCCCCTGTCAGTCACTGTCTGAAAACAAGTCAAGACCAAGTACAAATGTAACTGAGTCCGAGACAAGACCATGACAAGCATGGTTGAAGCGTCGCTGGTGGAAAAAAAATCAAAACAGTAAATACAATTTAACTTTGAGGTAGTGGTTAAATCTAAAAGTTGTGCTATTTTTTCCGTGGATATTCCTAGTTCCTTTCTGTACTGTAGGTAGGTACTGATCCATTACTTACAGCTAATCTGGAAATACTAAAGAATGCATTGCATACATAGTGCCACTAATCTGATAGGGGTGGTTCTGTGGGGTTACCTGCTCTGTCACCCTTATATTAGTCATTTAGCAGATGGTCCGACTCCTATCCAGAGGTAGTGATGGGTCGTTCTTGAATTTATTGGTGAACGTGGGGAACCAAATGCATTGGTGAAAGGAGCTGTTCATTTGGCTCCTAATTTTTCTTTTCGCTGTCAAACAATGATTATTTGCAGATAAAATAAAAATGTATTCACTAAAGACTCTATCAACAATGCAGAATCAATAAAAACAGGGATGGGAGTACGTTGTTGGGTTCTACATGCATTTTTCCAGTAGAAACAAAACAGCCGAAAATGTAATAATTAGGACAGATAATGTACATTTACATTGGAGATTTGCACTTTTTACTGTTTTGTCATTTTTTCAAGCATTTTAAACGAAGAGCCATTAGGAAGTGAACTGAGTGGCTCTTTGAACGGAGCCAAAAGAGTGGGCTCACTAAAAAGAGTCGGAATGGCCATCACTATCCAGAGGGACTTAACATTTAGTGCATTTTCCTAGGTGGGACAACAACACAACTTAGTATTAGGACCTAGACCTCTCTTCCTCAGTCTATCAGCAAAGTCAGAAGAGATCACATTTAAAATTGGAAGATTTGTTTCACAAAGGCAACAGTGGAGGGAGGTGCCCAACAGTACTCTTTAAAAAGGTAGGGTTTTAGACATTTTCAGATAATTATTACAGCACCCCTTATTTCACCAATTAAAGAGGCATTCTGTGTCTTTTCAATAACATTTTTTTTCAAACCTGCCATTTTAGGATGGATATGTAATATGTTATTTATATATGCATATTCTTTAAGTAGTATCGCTATAAAGCTTGAAAACGAGAGGTATTGATGACATGGGGCACACAAATGACATAAGCCGCGTTTCCACCGCAGGAACTTTACCTAGGAACTAGGAACCTTTCGAGGAACCCACTGCGTTTCCACCGCAGGAACCAGGGGCAACATTAAATTAACATTTTTACCCCCAAAACAGTCCCTGCTTGGGGGGTAGGACTTTCCCAGAGTACCAGAACTTTTAGGGTGGGGCCTGCAGTGCTGAACATTTCTGATTGGTCGAGTAGTAATGTAGAGGCTACTCGCAGACGTTTTCAACCGCCATCTTTAAATGTCCTCAGCAGAGTGAAGTTAAAGGAGTCATTGAAGGAGTTTATTTTGCTTACAAACGACAGATGGAATCGGAAGCAAATGGCGAGGAAACGAAGCCCATAGGGTTAATTGCATTGAGCAATCGAACAAAGTCTTTCGATACACAGTTTTATAATAAATATCGGGAGACATAATATATGCATTATTTCGTGGTAACTGTGAAAGTTGCTACCTTGGTCGGGAATTAATGTCCTAGCTATATATTTACGTATATATTCTGGGGCGCATAATCTGTTGCATGTCAATCATCCAACTAATGTTGTTAGGATATTGTTTCAAGTGTGTTTTTGTAGTAAATCCTTAGGTTTTTTCCTTAGGCTGAACATGCATACATTTAAACTATTCCAGCAGGCAATATCAATCACACACACACGAAATACAGTATGTGCCTTCTACTCCTGTCTCCAACGATTCATTATTTGTGTAAAATAATTTTGTTTTATGCTAACGTGAAATTAAAAAAGATACCAACTCTGCCAACTGTGATTACCCAGGTAGTATTGCCTTCTGAAGCATTTCTAAAATTGGTGCAAGTAGTTAAATGCTCCTTCAACATTTCCTTGGAGCTCCTAATTAAATTTTAACTCCATACTAATTTCAGCACGTGATTGGTCTCCAAACCGTATTGTTTGACTTGTATTTAGAGGTGTGATACAAAAGCTGGGTGGATAATTTAAGTGACCGGGGAGCTTATTGTGCACTCGTTTCTCATGTGTAGCAGACACCGTCTTTTATTCAGACAGCAAACTAACGTGCATTTGAGATGATAAACTACAAAGCGATGAGAACCAGCATGCATTATCCATTCACATTAACACCATCAAAGACGAAGTCCACGCCTTATTGTGTGTTTATGCTGAGGACCAAAATTCAGCCAGAATTGGAAACGGTGATCCGTAATGATAAGGTGTATACAAAAATATCCTGCAATTTAAGTGAGCAGAACATTATTCACACCGGGAAACAGTGCTAGGAGAAGCATAGAAAATTAAATCAAGTTGTTAGTTGTTATTTATACCTGTGTTTTGCACATTTGTATTTTGCACCTACATTTTTGGAAATAAATAAATAGTTGTGGAACCAAATGTGTGTATAGTAGCTTTTTGTGTAAATCTGAAAACAGAAGAACTCCCACACACTCTTGCTTTACTGCTGAAATGTTTATTAAATCACAACAGATAAAGAACAAAAAATGTTTATGCGCGTTGGCGTGAATCCGTCTGTCATCTCACGGTCAATCTCCGTAAAAGCTCGTAAAATCCAATAAATCACGATCAACAGCAGCACATCTTTAATCTCCTCCATGGTTAAAGTGCTGTTGCAGTGTCGTACGGGGTAAGTGCATACGTCAGAGTAAGAACATACGTCAGTGGACTAATTTGCCTAATCTTCGCAGGTCTATAGACCGCGGTGGAAACGCGCACAACATGGGCTGAAGGAACCCTATAGTTCCTTGAAAAGTCAGTTCCTGGGACTAAAAGTTGTTTTTGGTGGAAACGCAGCTATAATAGACTATTTACAGGGACGTGTATTGGCCCAACAGTGCCACTTTTCACATCTTTAAGGTTAATTATGACTGAGAACACCCATTTTCAGCAATGGAGCAGTTAGGGTAAACTGCCGTGCTCAGGGACAAAATAACAGGTTTTTTTCATTTTGCCAACTCAGAGACTCCAATTAGCAGCTTTTTGGTTACTGGTCAGATGATTGAAACACTACCTTCTCACGTTAGAAAATGGATAGGGACTCTTATCAGATTAGCTTCAAGGGGAAGGGAATGCTAGTTTCACCATTTGGGCACTAGGATAGAGAAGAGCTTTTACTGGGATGAGCGGGAGCTGCCCTCCCATAAGGTTCTGACGGTCAGGAGACCAGAGGTGGTAGAATGGAGAGCTTGGGTAAGGATGTAAGATTGAAGCATTACCTAAGAGTAAAGAATTCCCCTCGCTTGGTATCATCATACAGGCTGAAGCATTTGGATTAAGTTACAGGGGTTTGATGACAGAGCAGGCAGTCCAATGAACAGTGAAGTGAAATAGTCCATATGTGAGATGAAAAGTGCATGGATTAGTACCTACACTGATTCCTAGGGTCATACAAAGGTTCTTTGCACTCTGGGTAGGGGACAGTGAGGGGATGTGTGATGGAGAAGTCTTGGAGCGGACAGGCCTTCAGCCCTGGAGAAATTTTAGCTCTGTTAAGGTTAAGCTAAAGTTGGTGTACCAGCATCAGTGCAGAAATGTCACCCCCTAGGTGTCAGAAGTGGCGAAGGGGCAAAATAGTTGCCATTGAATAACAATGATAGGAGAGACCATGCAAGGATATGACAAAAACAATGACATGGTTTAAATAGTGACGTGGGGAGGGTCTAGAACCGGGCCCTGGGGGACACTAGTTGTACTGTCCTCCCTACGTGTTTAGTGTAATTGTACGAAGTTAGACAGCAAGCCAAACTCCATTCATTAAAGACATGCGAGCCAGGGAGTGAACGTCCTAGTTCCAATATTTATTGCTGTTATTCAGTAGGTTTCAGGCTTAGACCATGAATGCTTTGTAGATCTATAATGAATTGGAGTGAAACTGTAAGATAAAGAAAATGTGACAATTACTTATTGCGTATCTCAAAACCTATACCGTCTATCTAATAAACAGCTGAATTACAATATTACAGGCATGCGTAGACTTCAGTAACATTGAGAATGTGTTAATGAAATACAACAGGTAAGTATAACCAACCACAAACTGCAGAATATTAACAACATGCTGCTTTCTGATATAAACTATAAACAGGCTATAGTACTGGAGTATAGAAGGTGTGCTAACCATGCTCATTACTAGCTAGCGTAATCAAAGGCTGAAGAAGTATAATACTTGCAGACATAACAATAATATTCATCAATATGGTATATATGATGTGTAAAGAATAAAATAACTTACAGCCATTGCTTTCCTAAGCGTAACAAATATGGATTAAATCAAGAGCTCCGATCAGCTTACTGAATTAGCCAAGAACAAACCAAACAACAATCCGTTTCCATAGTTACAAGGGAGTCCATATACAGAGAGTGTAACACTAGTAGAAAAAGCCCCTGGAGAAAACACAGAATCTCCAAGTCACCAGGTAGAAGGGCCTGCCAGGAATGATGCAATCCAAGAGTATGCAGAAGTTAATTTCCAGTCCAGAGATAGTGGAGAGGAAGATATGATGATTCACAGTGGAAAGATCTAGAAGGATGAGGACAGATGAGAGTCAGCTTGGGCAGTGCGAAGAGTCTCAATGACACAGAGTAGAGCGGTCTCGGTTGGGAGAACCATCTTGAAGCCTGACTTGCTAAAGGCGAGGTCGATATGAGGAGAGTTGGTCAAAAAGACAATAAATACCAGTCTTTAGTTTTTAACTTCAGTGGTATCAAGTGTTTGTTTCCTTGAGGAGAGGAGTAACTCTTGCTTAAAGTCAGATGGGGCATAGCCAGTGTTCAGGGTTGACATGGGAGATATAGAATGAGAAGAGGTCTCCGAGATGATCTGCAGAAGGGAGGATGGCTTGAGTTTCAGGAAGCAGCACTAGTTTTAGGAAGCAGAGAGCAGGAAAAAAGCAGTTAATGCGGAGTGAATGAGGTGTTGATGTCATCAACCATCGTTTCCTGGGGCAACTGGTTTCCTGGGGCATTTCTCCTTGTGGGAACCAGTTAGAATACCTTGTGGGGACCTCTGCATCCCACATCTAAAGTAAAACTAGGATCCCATACACACACTTCTTTTGTTTTAGGACAGGGGAGGACAAACTTTTTGGCTTGGGGGCCACATCAGGATTTTGAAATGAAATGGAGGGCCACATTTGTTTTGTAATTTGTTAATCATAAATGATTTGCAGGCCAGAAAAGGACAGTAATTAAAACATTTATACACTCGGTCCATTATAATCCATTATAAATAATCTAAATTATTTAAATTCCAATGCAGATGTATGAGAATGGACTGGTGAGTAGTTTTACTTCCCCTCAAAACTATTTCATTACCTTCCGCAGGCCGTATTGAATTGCATCTCAGGCTGGATTCGGCCCACGTTTTCTGGATTCAGGCTGGATTCAGCCATAGTTTTCCCATCCCTCTTTTAGGACCCCAAAAATTATTCCAGTTGAAATTCCTACTTTGCTTAACCCTTAACCTAACCATAACCCTAAAAACTTAACTCGTCTTCCAAATTCTAACCCTAACCAAAAATAACATATTTGCTTTACATCAGAGAAAACATCTGAGAAAATCACTCCTAGGTGAAATGGTAGTTGTTTTACTATACTTGCTGGGATTTTGGGTCCCCACTAGAACAAACACAGAAAAGGACTGTGTAAGGAATGTAATCTCAGACAGTCTGAGGCTCATCAGCACCAAATGTTAATTTTGAATGTAAATGTGTTCTTGCAACAAATGTTGTTGAATTGAATCCTATTATACCACTTTGAACCGAATGACATTAATTAGTTCCTTTAATATTCTTTTAAGGAATGAGTCAGTACATTTCCTTAATTAAGATTTCCAAAAATAGATGAAAATGCCACAAACCTTGTGTTTACACACCTACTATCTAACACTACTAGCTTTTGCTTAGTGGTTCTCTCCTGGTATATATTAGCTAGATGATGCCAGAACTACACTTGAATTAACCTGCGTCAACTAGTTATCAAGCCGTTGAGGTTCATTCAGCTTATCAGTCAAATTCAGAGATATTTGGGTGTCTTCAGGAGCGTTTTAAGAATTACTGGCTTAGCACTGTACTCCAAATGTAAATCGTGATGGCCTCTAAGTGGCCGGTTGTTCAATGTCACTGCCTTGCAATACAGCTTCATCACTGTGGCCAAAGGTTAGAGTCCTGGTTGCAGCAGGCTGTCAGTACTCTGGGGTCCAGCAGAAGATGAACATTTGCCAAACACCATCTGCGGCAGACTGGTGGAAGATGGAGCATCTGAGTGCTCGTGGTTCAGCACAGCAATGTGATGACAAGCAGAGAGGCTTGAATCGGAGGTCATGTTTCAAACTTTCCTGAACCTACTGTGGAGTTGTGATGAGGTAAGGCCATAATCGCGAGTTGGACTTCAAATGCAAAGGCGATTTAATGATCATTTTTTGGGGGGTTTTAACTCAAGAAACTTTTGAACTTTTGTCCTTGAGCTTGTGGTTACCCACCAGCTACCAACCCTGCCCTGTATTTGCGCTCTTCCGTAGAATGAAACCGCTTACAATTTAGCTCGATTGTTTGGCTGTATTAACAATGAACATGGCAATGAATGTGATTTTCGGTGTCTTTAAGACATGATTCCGAAATGTTCTCGTCCTAGAGCAGGGCCATTCAACTCCCGTCAAAAAGGGGCTGAAGCACTTCTGGTTTTCATCCACTCGTTCTAATCAGGGCCTGATTAGGTCCTGGGACTCCAGGTGAGTTTGTATAACTGCTAGATAGAAGCACAGAAAAAAAATGTTTAAGCTCCCAAGTACTGCGTTTGAAGAGCTGTCCTAGAATGTAATACAGCATGTTACATCTTTGCCTGACGATGACAGCAACAGTGAAGGTGGTCCACTTTTATCTTTATTAAGTATGCTGCCCTTGCCTTATTTGTCTGGGCTGCAGTAATTGTACACGTTATGAAGGTGAGAGATGGTGCTTCACCATGATGAGGCATGAATTGGTCTGTACAGCTAATGAGCTTGGGAATGCGTGTATGGTATACTGTGGTGGGATTCTGTTATTTTTACCCCCCAGGTAATCTCGCCCTGTCAGGGTCTGAAAGATGAGCTGGGCCCACACACACACACTCTCGCTCTCTTCTCTGATGAATACACTGCCGGGTTCCAAATTATAGATCGCCTGTCAACGAGTGTACAGCATAATTATGTTGCGTTTCCGTTTCCCCAACTACCAAGAATATAAAAAGTGCCCATACAGGAAAGAATACATTTTACTTATTGTGTGGGGGTACATTTTCAAACATTTGTATGCATTTTTAAATGTAAAGTTTAAACATTTGTATGCATTTTTAAATGTATTTTAACACATTAACATTTTAAACAATTGTAAATTGTATTCTTTTTTTGGAAAATGTGTTACAGGTTTTGGCAACCCTACATTTAGTAACTTTGTGCCTTTTCTCCTGGCAACGATGACAACACTAAATCGTCTGTAATGTGTGATGTGGTGGGAGAACACAGCAAGAGCGCTGAGATCCTTCAGAGCACTTGGTCCTCATTTTTTGAAATCTCCTGTTCCACTCACCCAACAGGTTTTCAGTGTGGTTTAGGTCAGGGGACTGTGAGGGACATTCCAAAAGCTTGATGCTATGATCAGTGAGCCATTTTTAGTGGCTTTAGAGAAATGCATTAGATTACTGTCCTGCTGGAAGATTGAACGACAACCCAATTTTAGACTTTTGGCAGATGCTGCCAGATTCTGCTTTAAAACTCTCTGGTACTTCACAGAGTCCATGCTGCTATGCTATGAAATACATAACAAGATTCCCAGTGTCTTTGCAAGCAAAAGAGCTTTACCACATCACCTATCCACCACAAGGCTTCACAGTGGGGATTAGGTTATTTTCTGCATGACGTTTAGCAAAATCCAGATGCTGACGTTTATGTTTTGATGAAAATAGGGCAAGATGTTCAAACAGCTTGTTGTCATGGAGGTGCTGTACATTTTACATTTTGCAGACTGAACCCAAGATTCAACCATTGCAGTTACCTGTGATCCATGGAGATTTTGTTTTTTACGTCATCATATTTAACATCTTAATCATTGTCCAAGAGTGGGAATGAGTATTTTCATGTGTGTAATTATTTATGTTTTTTGGAGCCATTATGTGTCCTTAATGAAATTACACAACCTGTTGTCTCATTTAATTTGTGTTTTCAGATATTCCACAATTTGATCGATGACAAAGGGAGTTTGGCATGTGTCACCTCATATAGTAATACCCCAATGAAACAGGAAGTACCAAAATTCTAATGATTTAGATGAACTTCAAAAAATATATTTCTATTTGATTTGGTTCATAATTTCTAGGTGTACCAATAATAGTGACATTTAAAAAATATTGATTTCTTTAACACGTTTTTATTCAAACAATTCTACTTTCTCTAATATTATGAATTTGAGATCAAGACGATAATGCAATTTTCTTCCTTTTTTTCCTCATTTCTACCAAGGGTGCAAATAATTATGGAGGGCACTGTAAGGTATTTAGCATTTAGATTATATTTCACATGTATTTTTATGTATATATGTGTGTGCATGTGCATATTCTTTTAAAAGTTATCAGACCCCTGACCAATTGTCTCATATTGCTGAATGACAAAGATTACATTGACATTTTGTTCTGTTAAAAATGTGTTACATAGCATTTATAACATTGTCATGCTTTATAAAGAGTTTATTAAAATGGCATAACTGTGTGACAAATAAAAACATCTTGCATTGATCAGTGAGTAGCAAAAACTAATTTAATGTTTTAGAAAACTTTTGAGAACCACTTTGGGATGTGTGGAAGAAGGAAAAAAAAAACAACTCCCTATTTACCAGAGTTCATTATGTCTCAATGTTAGTGGTAACCTTGTACCTTGTAATAATCAGTGTGTGTGGTATGTCAGCATGTGTCTTCTACATGAGAGAAAATGTCTGCCGTTCTCCAGGTGTGTGCTCTAAAAACAGCCCACTGATCATCAGACGATCATCAAAAAGACATGTGGAAATGGGAGCTGTCGTGAATGTGATGAGCCCTGTGAAACCTGAAGTGATGTATGAAATGAGGGCCAAGTTGAATCAGATAGCTGTGCAATCACGTGATAAATTACATGGTTCTCAGTTGTTCTCCATTTCTGGTACCACCGTATACAACCAAATGTTTTGCCTTTATGAACTTCTTGGCGAATCATAGAAAGCCTGATTAAGGTTTTTGTGCTCAGAGAGGAAAGAATGGCAGCTGGTGCTTAAGAAAAATGTGAGTTCAAAAACACTTGATAAAAATAATATTCCTAGAAAGTCGAGATGCAAATATAGTGGATGTCCAGCATCAACAAACTGACTGTATCCCAGGGCTGTCAAACTCATTCTTCAGTCTAGTATCTGCTAGTTTAGTCCTTTTGTTTTCAATGGGTGTTCAGTTAAAACCTGGACAATCAGGTAAGAGTTTCTAACCGGTCAGTTACCGTAATTAATCATTTCAGGGACGTGGTAATAAACCTGCAGACAGTCAGCCCTCAGTGAAATACATTTGACACCTGTGCCCTAAACCCATAGCATGAGTTCTATAAAAATATAGAAATGTAAGCATTATGGTATGCATATTGTCAACATCTACATATCCTGTTTTTGGGGTTTCTTTCCTCATAGTCCTACCTCTCCCAGTGAGCAAAGTAATTTGAAAGACCCCTCCTCAACATCTTTTCAACATCATGGGCTCATAGGGATTTTAATCAGTGCAGAGCCAATGTTTGTTTCCTCTCCTGCAGCTGAGGCTACTCCAGACCCAGGATGAGTTTCCCTGTCTGCCTGGTATAGTCTCTCTCCCCCTCCCTAAATAATGGGCAGCGAGTTGGCCTTTTTTCTCCTGTCTGCCCTGGGGCTGTGTAGCTCGCTGAAACTCCCAACATGGTCCTGTCTAACCTCCAACTCCACCATTCCTCTCCATATCCTCCACACCCTGACCAGAAACCAAATCCAGGAGGAGTAGTCAGCTGTGAGTGGATGTCACCGGAGAGGCTACAACCTGTCAGAATGTGTCCGTGTCTCCTCTTCACAATATCCCTGTCTGCCCCTCGCCATTCTCCTCTTACCCCCCCCACCCCCCCAAGCCACCCACCTGTCCACGTCTCCCATCAACACACACCTACCAGTAATCCATCGCCCTCTTTCCTGACATCCTTCTCTTCTATTCCTCCTTCCTGCATTTTCTCACTTCTTTCTTTAGTCCTTTATTCTCTCGTTCCCTTCCTTTATCTTCCACTCACCTCACTCTACCTTTACCACCCCATGTTTTCTACATCTCTGCCTTTTTTCCTTCTGCACGTTTGCTTACCTCCATCTTCAGATTGCTGAGTCAGGCTTTTCTTCTCTGTCAGATGTTACATTATGTTAGACAAACACGGTCTGGCGCACAGACAGCCAGTGACCCATTGAAGAACAAATTAGAGAGCTCCGATAGTGGGTTTGGTGTGGAAAGAGGAAACCTGTCTTTTTTAGGGTGTAAAGTGTCTAACCGGAATAAAGTGAGATTACTTTCATCTGGCAAATTTGTCTTTGTGTAAAGTGCTTGAAGGAAAGAAGGTAGGAAGGTATGAGAAGTCCAGTTTTGAGACCTCTTAGAGTGTCTTGTCTTGGTTACAATTGTACTCTGTCTCAGACAGTGAGGACTGGTAAATTATTCCCAAGCCCAGCCTATTAATAAACAGCTCACGATTATTTTAGTAATTTTAGCAGAACACCAGGTTGACACGATAACAGGCGCTGTATTTCTTTCAAAGCCACCCTTCAGCCATGCTCCTTCAGCTCTGGCTTCTCCAGTAAATTACTGTCGACATTTGGAGCAAATAATTATATGTGAGTAAGTAGTGTGCGCTTCTCTGCTCGAGATCATGTCAGCGAACTCAGCCATCATGCGTTTTGCCTTTGATGACCTTAAGGAGAACACAGTGGCCTCCATCATTCTCAAATGGTAGAAGATCGGAACCACCAACACTGGGCCTCAAGTTTTTTATTAAATTTGTTCTTGAGAAATGTCCTAAGAAACATCTACGTCAGATACATGACGTGTTCTTAAAACGCAGAATTGTTTGTACCTATGTTCTTATAATGATGAATCCCATTGTCCTTGTAAATTGAAAGCATGTGCCAGTTGTTCCTAATTAGCATAGGTAAACGCCCCGCCAATCTTCTCTCATACTAAATAGTTTGCAAGTATGCGATTTGAGATTCAGCCTCTGTGTGTGAATACTGTGCGCACATGGCCCTGCAGTCTAATGCCCTTTTATTGGGATTGGCAGGGCGTTTACCTATAATCACTCAAAATAGTATGCCAAAAGTTCTAGGATGGTCTACTATTTATGGTGGATTTTCAAAGTATGCTTTTTGGGGTAACATAGACCACAAACCCTTGCACAGAATAATAAGAGGGGTTTCCACGATTCTCTAATCTTTTCATTTGATGTAAATTTCAGTTATCATCACCTATATTTATAGTTATTGCATCAATGTCATTCACGTATCAAAGAAAAACAAATGTTGTTGTGCCATGAAATGAAATAGCTTTAGCAGTATAAAGTTTGTCTTCAGTCTCGCTAGCATGAGCTCAATTCCAAGTAGTAAGACACTAGTATTACTGGCTTGTAAGCTATTAAAATGACCAGTGGCAAAAGCCATACAGTTCATTGATGCTATTTGTGGTAGAAGTAAACTTCAGAAGAAATGTTAGTCAGTTTAAGACAATGCCTAATGGTGTCTAGCTAAATACAGTATATAAAACATAAAATAAAATATATATGCAAGTGTTTCTTTGAAACGACACAACCGTATTTTCTTCTAACATGGTTCCTGCTATCGATATTTGCAACAGCTGTGTAGCCTACGTTTGCTACTTCTGTGAGCCACAGCCGAAGCGTGCCTTAGGACCGTTTGGCTCTTGTCATCAAAGAATTACTTCTCCTACATAGGTCTGCAAAAGAAAGGTCTCAAGTGATTCTCTGTATGCACAGGCACCTGAGTTCTCTATCTATATGTATAATGTCAGATCTTTTTCCGCTACTGAGGGCCTAGCTCCAATAGTCACGGTTTGCCACTGTACTAAACAGTACGTACTTCATCATCACCCGCGAAGTACGTATTTGCACTACGTAACATGTAGTTTGTTAGTTGAAATTCAGCCAGACATTCAAAAGAAAAGTTGAGAGAGAGGTCAAGAATGCCCAAAACAAAATCTAAAGACGGTGGAGCACCGGACTCCAAACGTAAAAAAACACTTTAGTAGTTCTGAAGTGGAGGTACTGCTGCAGGAAGAGCACAGCAAATGAGCTGTCATATTCAGTAGCGTCAATAGTGGATATAAAATAACAACAAAAAAGATGCATGTTATTACTTGTTCAGCGAAAGCAGTATCCGGAGAAGGGCGCACAACTGAGGAAATAAAAAAAAAAAGTTTGATATCAAATCTGAGGCCCAAAAAAATATTGCCAAACACAGAACAATAATGTAAATTATTATTTTAAAAAATTATTATAAATGGCAAAATATTATTGTAATTTCAATCCTTTTATTATGTAGCTGTAGAACTGAAGAAAACACATTAACTAATCATTTGGCACAAACATGTCAGCACTCAAATGTGCGTAAGTGTGCTCCTGAGTGTGCGTAGATTCTGTTCTTATCTAAGAACAATCTTCATGGAAACTGCCTAAGTGGGTTTTAAGAAGGAATTGTCTAAATAGTAAGAATTAAGAAATATATAAAGAAAAAATATAGCAATAATATACCTAAGTGGAAACTAGCAGCAATTTTAAAAAGCTAGGCGAAGCAATCTTCACATAGATTATTGAGGTTAAAGTTCACGCTCACCATGTTGACATCACTGCCGGAGAACAGAAGCTGTGGTATGGTGGCTATAGGAAATATTTCGCAAGTGCCAGTTTGAATTCAGCCAATTTGGCTGTTTCATCAGTGTACATTTTTAAAAAATCGATCCTACCGCGCAAGATTTTTGAATGTAGTTTGAAGTAGTTTAGAGTAGTTTTCCGCTTGCAATGCAGCTTTGCAATAGGGGTACATACGGTTTCCATTCATGAATTTGTACAATGCTAATAACGCTAATTACTGACTAAGACAGAGCTGAATAATGGATTGTTTTAAAAAAATTGACTCTATGTGCCTGAAGGACCAACAGGGAGGAAGGGTACCGTCACCGAAATATGATTTTTGGATGAACTATCCCTTTAAGAACAGGTGGTGAATGTTCCTAGAGTTGGCCTTCCGGCCAAACTGAGCAGTCTCAGGAAGGCCAACCACCAAACCAATGTTCACTCTGACAGAGCACCAGAGTTCCTGTGTAGAGATGGAAGAACTGTCCGGAGGGACAACCATCTCTGCAGCACTCCACCAATCAGGCCTTTATGGTAGTGGCTAGACTGAAGTCACTCCACAGTCATAGACACATGACAGCCCACTGAGAGTGCTTTTGGCACCTAATCTCCAAGCAGGCTGTCAAGTGATATATGTATGTAAATGTAGTGATATTTAGTGATATATATAATGTTTATATATAAGAATTCTTAAAAAACAGTGTTTGCTTTGTCATTAAGGGGTATTGTGTGCAGATTGATGACACAATTCAATTTACAATTGGGGGACCATGGCCTCTGTACTTTTTCTATTTTTTCATTAACCCTGAATAAAAGTGGTGAACTGATATTAAATTTAGATTTTTTATATAATTCATCATCCCTGCATGCTCGTTTGATTGCCGTCATTATTACTTGTGTGTGAAGTGAAGCCAGGCAGGCAGTTCTTGGTTTCCATAAAATCTTTCCTTTAGAAAAGATGTTTCCGGAAAAGGTTTTTGCTCGGGGTGACGAAGCGTCAAAGCTGCCACTGCAGTAGTTGTGTTACATCAGTCAAAGACTGCTAGGCATGATGTAGGTAGCTAGAGATCACTTATTTACTTACTTGACAAAACATTGGTTTCACCAGCTCAGTGTCCTTAATCATCTGAACTGGTGACATTTTTTGGGTTGTCTAACTACTGTAACTGACTTGGTGGGCTATTTAGCTAACGACCAGTGGTAGCTTCTGCAGTATTTTGATATCAAAACTTATACGATATCAAATAACATGCATTGCTGTTAAACAATCAATTATTGCCCAAAGAAATAAGCATGGGTTTTGTTTGCAACATAAAATAGGCATCAGTTCTTGTGTTATGATTGCAGTACAACAAACGTTTGTAACTTATCAAAATATGCTGTAAGAGACAAAAAAATTATGATGTGATATTTACAGTCCAAATTATAAAGTCCCTTAAAACAGTTCTGGGTCCTATAATGCTTTAGGGTTTTGTCTCCAAACAGCTCACAAGTTGAATTTGATAGTCAATTTGCTTCAATAATACTCCAGCCCAATCTAATTGTGTCTAATGTTAGCTTTGGCTAACAACTTTGCTAATAGTTACCTTAATATTGCTTAAAGTTAACTTAGCTTTGTAAAGTATTGAACATGTGTGAAGCCACACAGCCATGCTTCTTTTCCTTTCAATTATCAGGTATATCATTTTCCAAATTGAGGCTGCATCTTGTTTGATGCAGATGTACCGTTAACCTGGTACAATGTTTCTTTTTCTAGCCTTGCTGCATCACCTTGATGACAGTGACTCAAGTGACTATATTGCTTTCTCTTTAGCGCCATCCAGGTAATACCTAAAACTTTTTTCAAGAATAAATACACACCCAGTAGTGAATTTGATCTCCCCAAACTGGTGCATTAACACTGTGCTGTAAAAGTCATGTCATGAAATCCCTAGTATCTCATGGGTGCAGCCCTCCCTGTAGGCAAGCAATTGATATGCAATCCCAGCGCTGGTTGTCCAGCCCAACGCCCAGAGCTGCTGCTGACAGAGTAGTATGTAACTTTAAGGCTTATTTTCAAAACTATTTTATTAGAATTTCTACCCTAATAAGAAAATATGTAGTTTTATAAATAACAACAATAGCTGCATGTAAGTTTTGAACCAGGTCATTGAAAACATTCTTGTCCTGTTGGTTAATCAATGTGATGAATTGGGGCCCTGGAATTAGGATCAAAGTTCATAGTGGTGATAATTACCTACATTTTAGTGTACCTTTACACTGATCCTACATCCAGGGCATCATGATTGTTCACTTTCTTCCAGTGAATTAAAAATGTAGATTAATATATTTTGTTAAAGATTTCTCTTTATGTCAGTTTATTGATTTGACACTGAATTTGACTGACAAAGAGGAAAATGGAAAGATACAGACAAAAAAAGCAACACTTTGGGAAGACAAGAAACACAGGATGAGAGTCAGAAAAAGAGAGACTGTGATGTAATTGAGGAGAGCAGATATTGCCATGGAAGAGACAATGTTTGAAATGTAGCCTACTTTTCAATCATGCTGACACTGTCCAAGATTGGTAGGAACTGAAGGGGCTACAAGGTTTTACAAATTAAAGGACTGTGTCTGGTTGGAATTGCTTCTGTATGTTAATAAACAGGTTAGATAGTGTGGTAATTTGTGCAAAAGTGGTTAATGGACAAACTTTTAGGGATTAATACGGTGGTGATCTGATATATCTAGAACCAAAGTCTTAATTTGGACTTGCGTTTTCCTGGTCTTGTGTTGGTTCCCCCCCACTTCAGTCTCAGTTTTTATCTGGGATTCACCCACCCTTTGGTCTTGACCTTGACTCAGACTTGATTTGCTCCGGTCTGGGACTAGACTCACATTAGGTGGTCGCGAACACACCACCGGAATCGGTGAAAGGAAGGAACATTTGTCAAGCTTGATCTGTTTTATGTGTAATTAAATCAAGTAAAATACATTATGCCCTGGCCAGAGATAGGTGTGGCTGACCTCTTTGGAGTATAGATTTCGTTTTTCTAGAATCCATCACTTCAATATGCAACATTTAAGCTAGTTCCCCTATCTCAAGTCAGATCGGCACAAACTGCAGTAAATCAATGGTGATTACTGTGATTTAAATTAATCATGTCTGCAGCAATTTCACATTCCATTCAGTTTATTTACCTGATTTAAGAAAGCAATAGAAGGTTCAAGGCCTCGAGGAGGAGTAGGAAGATGGCTACAACCATACATACAAATAAGGATAAGTACCATACTAAGATCATGTATATTTTCAGCACACAAATAGGGTAATCTCCCAAATATTATGTGTTCAGTTTATTACGTGGTGTGTTTATGCTTCCAGATTTTCATTGCAAATATCCAAATATTTTGAAAGTTGTTTGTTAATATGTGGTCCTAACTGCCCGATAACGGTAGTAAAAGGCTTACTCACCAAGTACTCACTGGTCTGCGCCATTATGTGACCCATGCTTTTAGCCTGTGGCGATGCAAGTACAAGCAGCCGTGATGCGGACCCAAGAATAGGAAGCAAAAATACGGGGGTATGGTTCGCGGAGGGGTGGGTGGGGGATGCTTCGTGATTGAGTGAGTGCCCTTCTGGAAGTGGAAGCCTGAATAAAAATTGTTTTCATAAAAAGCCTTTTTTTTTAAACAGGTTTGCTCCAAAGTGCATGACGCCTTTCCCGAAGTTCCGCTCGTTAGTAGTCCCAGCGGAAAACGGAAAAATACATGCACACCTGCCTTCATGCATGCAAACACACACTCTCCAAAAGAAGATGATGAAAGAGGTGACCACAAGAGCACTCACAAACACACACACACACACACTCTGACGCACACACACTCATAAAAAAATAAAAGTGCATTCCATTTGGGCAGGCTATCGTTTTTAAGCCAACTCTTAACCCCAAATTCATTAGTAATGTCTTAGTTGAAACAGGACGGGACATAGTGTGCACTGAAAGGTTCAAAGTCTGCAAACAAGCAAACAAATATGTGAACAAAGTAAGCTTTTATCTCTCTCTCTCTGTCTCTTTTCTGGGCAGTCAGAACTGACCTGGAGTGCGGATAAAGATGAGGAGATGCAGAAGGGCTACTTCAGACAAAACAACCCTTTTAAAGCTCTGATGGACTAAGAGGTATGGTTATCTGAGATGGACAGGGAGACTGGGAAATAAAAGCTGGGTGAGATGGCGATTATTTAAGACTATAGCAAAGAACACTGTTAATAAATAAAGAAATGTTTTCCAATGCCATTCATATCAATATTAACAAGATTGTGTCCATAAAAAATTGCACTTACCATTGGATTTAGTATATATTTTATTTATATCTTGGCCTCAAATTATTCTTTTATGATAGAATGTGTGTACTTGAAGAATGCGCTTAAGCCTTAAAACATGACAGGCAAAGTGCTTCACTTTTAACATCAAAAATGCCATCTTGCTCTAGGACACTCAATACTGTTGTAACTAGCCACCTAAAAAGTATCTGGGAATGACATCAATGTGAAGTGTCCTGAGGTAGGATTGTTTTTTATGCCCTTCTTTATTCATGTCCAGATGTCTATTGTCAAGCCCAGTGTTCAGGCTCTAGACACACTGTATGCTTGCTGACTGTTGAATGAGGCTGGGGCTTTTCTCTGTGCGCAGAGCTACTGAGTATCTCTCGGACACATTCGTGACTGGAGGACTTTGTCGTGCTCTGAGTTATAGCCCAGCGCCGTGTTCACACCCCGCACTTCTATCACCTTCGCCAGGGTAAATATGCGCACAGTGTGTCAGCACACAGGCCGTGCTGCCGTGGTCTGCCAGCGCCAATCCCCGCCACGCGGAGACAAGTATGACAACGTCCTGTCATCCCTGCGTCTGTGCCCTCGCTCTCCTGGGTTCCCGGCTCGTGCCGTCAGCCTGCCACGGCTCCCGCACGCTCCCTGCCGCTCGTCTTTCAGCAGTGTACAGGCATGGTTTCATCACCTTTGTGGCGCGGCATCATCTTTCTTTCCTTCTGCGGAGCGGAGTGACGGGCACAAGGTGACTGTTGGTATTAGGGCTTTGACACGCCGGGGTGGCTTCCTCATTGCTATTTCATTTACAGCCATAGGACATTCGTCACATTTCATAAACTTCCTTATTTTTCACCAGCGGTGAAAATAATGGAGGGCTCGCAGACGAAAGCAAGCAAGCGCGAGAGAAAGGGAGAGAGCGAGCGGACTCTAGCTCTCGTGAGCCCTCTTACCCTGGCTGCGACCTCTGCCTCCATGCTCCGCTCACAGTTACCCATTCACCGGAAGAGCAGGTTCTGCTGCGGGCTGACGGACACCCTCCCAGTGTTGGCAACTCTTCATCCCCATTCACACGTCACGTGGCCCTCACATTCCACCACACTCCCGCCGGGGACTCAGGTAACCGCCACTCCCGCACCCAGAAAGTCAGGCAAGCAAAGTCAAGCAGTGACACATACAGGCCAGACGCCATTAGGAGAGGTTGTTGGCGGGGGGGGTGGGGGTAGTGCAGGGGCAAGAGATATCCATCAGTCAGGTCCTGAACCAAGCAGAGCATGGTCCCCTGGTGCTTCTTAGTCGCCTCTCAGCCAAGGAGCTGCTGGAAGCCAGATGAATGGGGCCTCACGATCGAAGCATATGCAGCCGGGCGCCCATTTTGGCTCTGTGGGACCCTGTCCGCTCGCCCTTGTATATCTTTGTCGTGGAGCGTGCCCATAAAGGCAGGCGGGCAGGGAGGCAGTGGGGGTTTATATGCTGAGCAGGTGGCCATGTTGTTGGGGGCCAGAAAGCATAAAAAAACAGGCTGCCCTTAGCAGCTGTGTGGCTATAAAACACATTTATGTCATGATGTCCGTTGGTTGTCCCTGAAGTGTGATTCAGACCGTGGTGAATTTGGGCCAGCAACAGGACTGGCTGGGTTTCGTGTTGTACTCCACCAAACAAAAAGTACAGAACATGTCAATGTGGGTGTTGAAATACAGGGGAAACAAATGCCATTTTTGCTAGAACTTCCTCTCATAAGTTTGTTCTGTGCTCCCCCCCCCCCCCCCCCC
>JACXGI010005260.1:0-14735 GCA_016801175.1 Esox masquinongy | reverse complement strand
ATTAATGGATCGTCAAATCAGGCTTTGTTACTGATGGCTGACAGAGTAGTCAATACAGGTTTGAATGATACGTTTAGTTAATGTCGTAACTGGCCTCTGTTCGCTCTCTTGTTTCGACCGGCGTAACAAGAATTATTTACAGTCTTCAGGTTCAAAGTTATGGTCTCAAACCCAGTCAAGGATGCATCCTTGAGAAATTTGAGAAAAGGAAGCAGGCATTTTAGACCCTTCCTCCGGAACATTATGATCCGTGGTTGCGTTTATACAGGAAGCATAATTCGGATCTCTTTCTTTCTCTTTGGTCTGATTAAAACCAATCTGAATAGGTCTGTCTTTGTAAACCAAGTCTTATTGTTGTCCCTTGATTTGTGGTTTTCCATCTTGTGGATGCTTTGAATGCAGCTTGGTTCAGTTGATTTATCAGTCAGGTTTTGTGTATCAGACTATTCAGAGTGTTTTAAAGTATGATTTGTTCTGGCAGACAGTGATTGTTTATGGAATACTACACCATTCAAAAATAGCTGGTACAAAAGCAAAGTGAATACTAGAATCCCTCAGTCATGCAGGGGAAGGATACAAACACAGTTTTTTTTGTAATGTTGTCACACAACGTCTTTTCATTTTTCAGTGACAGTCTTCAGGTCAATTTCATGCATGTTATGAATCAGTCCCTGTGCCTGTGCCTAAAACAACCTGGCAGAATAGTTTAATAAATGATGTATTGAAGTGGGCAAGGGGTTTGCCTGTGTTGTCAGTGAGAAGGACATGATCTCTGACTTCAAGGTGATGAATTAATGATTCAAGTCCAAACTGTTTTGCAAACAAAACCTATTTGTTAACACACTGAAAATTACGTTTGAAAGCAGGAACTTTATCAATATTTAATTTTCTCTGTAGATAACAATATAGCCTTTGGCCAATTGCTGGTACATAATTAATGAAACAACATGTATAAAACAACTCCTATTGTCATATTTACTTAGTGCTTTAACATTGCAAACATCTGCAATTACTTTGATATCCTGTTAGTTAACACTGCAAACAACATTTATTACTATTATCATTTAGCTTATCTTTTTAAATCGCTCACTTGGTAACTGTCAGGGTATTACAATAAAAAGTAAATGTTTTAACCAAAACTGCACAAGTGCCTGGTCCCAGAAGACACATTCAGAATGAGTCCTCTTTCCTAGGTCAGGATTCGGCTGACATATCTGATTGCTTTTATTTGTGCTCTATGATTGATTGGATCTCAATGTCAACCTGCCATTATGGTGACACAATTGTGTTATAAGCGACAGTTAATATTTCATTTCCTGTTGAAAGGTTGCTCTCTACCAATGCCTCCGTCACATTGGGACATGGAGGGAACTCGGGGAGAATATTAAACCTGGTGATTGGGATTGTCACATGGGGCCCCGTCCGCCAGATGTTTTTCCAGCGGTCGGATCCGGTTGTTCTGTCTTTCAGGGGTTGCGCGGCGCCACTCCCAGCTGTCTTTGTCTCCGCTCGTCATTGTTGGCCGGTTGCTGACGCCGCGTGTTTGACGGCATCGGCCCAGTTCCCTGTTTTTCCGTTGCCTGGGTTTCATGAGCCCCTTGAGGCATGAAGCTGATGAATTACCCCTAAGGAAGTTTACAAGAAACTTTTCCCACGACGCGAAGCCATTCCCCGGCCATGTCTGCCACTGCCACCTCGGCGTGCACTGGCTGTTGCTCGAATGCCCTTTAACTTACACACCCCCACAATGCACCTGGGAGTCACTGTGGTCGATAAATGCATAAAGGAGGGGATTTAACCGGAGGATTTTCACTTTTGTTCCATTGATTACTTGCATAGAACCCTGCTATTTGAATGGGCATAAGTGTGTGAAACATGCAAAACAAGACACAGATTGCGGAGTGAAGGTCAGAGTGTTCAAGTTCTTTTTTGTCTGTCAGTTACTGGAGGTGCACTTGAATAGAGGCTGACGGAGGATAGGTAAAAGTCAGGTTATGTTGTTGCAGTTTTCGGGAGCACCCACCTACCTATCTACCTACCTAAAGTCCCTTAGACCTTGGAGAGCTCATTTAAACCAACAGTTCTTGTCTTCTAAAAGGGCTACAGAGTCTGTTGCCATGGAGTAGGAGAGCAATGTAGAGGGAGAGAGAGAGAGAGACAGTGGAGCATCCTTGCTGACTCCAAACAGGAAACGTAGAAGTGTGGGGAGTTATGTGTGCGTGCGCTCATACTTTGTCGCTATATGTTGTGTGCGCGGCCTGTCTGTGAACATTGCCCGAGCCAGCGGTGCTCGGGAACATCTGCACACACCGGCCCAGGCCTTCTGCCTTTACACACGACTCCCGCCGAGCAGCGCTTCACGGCCTAGCAGGCTGTGACCTCCACAGGCTCCCAGGGAGCGCTTCCTCTTAAAGGCCAGCTGTGTCTTATTTTCTCTCCCAGCCAAATATTCCGCAGTCCAGCTGTTCACCTGAGAATCTTGGAGTAAAAGGCCTCTGCCTTTCTATTCTTTTTTTTCTACTTTCTTTTTTTCAAGCCAATTGTGTGGTTAGGTAGTTAGCTAGGTTGGAGTGCTTGGCGGATTAATGCCCAACGTCAAGCTGAAATAAAGTTGAACTTTATGTTTCGGTCTATCTTGAAGGATGTTCTGGAAAGCAGTGGTTGGTGACATTTGTGCTAGAACTGTTCATAGTCTCAATGGTGAGCTTTTTTTTCTGTAACTTTGATTTGTTCTCGATGAAACTTGTGTTTCATCAAAAGCTTAGTTTGAAAAACCCTTTCATCTGATTTCTTTCAGGTACCATATTTTCTTGTTATTTGGGTTTCAAACAGCCTGGGATTAAAAAGGTTATCTTAATCAGATAGATTGATAAAGGCCTGTGTGTGTGCATAAGCATGTGATTAAGCAGGACTTTGGGATGTGTATTTGTGTGTGCGTGAGTGTGTGAGAATGCCAGGAATCACCTTGATGTTCTTCACAGGGCCATATTAAAAGGATTGGTTGAGAGCAGGAATAGGATCTCACTTCTAACCAAATTAACCTGTGCCAAAGCATTTCAAGAGGGTGTCAATGATTGCCAATAGAAGACTATTCTAGTGCCTTTTGCTTTTAATGGAATTGCTCTCATAAACTACACTGATTTGCGTTCCTTCGATAATTTTTCGCAATGGTTTCAGATGTTGGATGAATTCAGGGTAATTTTCCTGATTGATGGCATGTTTTCACCCAACTCGCTTGGGTCTCCTTGATGTACTCATGTCAGGGTGGGTGTTGATTGCTGTATGATAAATTGTCCAAGAAGGCTTTGCTGTACCATAGACATGGTTTTTAATGATCCAAATCAATATTATGAATAAGACATACTTAAATGCTAAATATGACTTCAAATTAGACTGAGGGATAGGCCTACAGATTGACAGTTGTATATTGATGTGTTTTTTATAGATGTAGGGGTGAACTTAGGTCCAAATAGTTCCACCAAGACTTGATTAAGTATTGAATAGCCTCAATATTGACATTATCACATTTATTAGCAAAATCCGTCAATTAATAGATAATACAACAAAATATCATGGATAAGATTGATGTTTGAAAATACATTGCTCTGTAACCACTGGTGAGTAACAGACATTTTGCAAACTCTAATTCAAAACTGCATTCTTTGATTGGTTATTATCTAAGTTGCCATATACTTTAATACGGTTAATAATACAATTGGACTGTATTGTATATAAAAAGTTACCATTACTAGTCATTTTAAGAATACTCATTGATTTTTAAAAATGTGCCTGGATCTTCATGGCCAGTATCACTGCTCAGTGTTCCTTTGGGCAAAATACTTGTTGCCAACACACTTTTTCCTTGTCAAATATGGTAATGAATTCCCTATAATATATTTCTTCAACTTCATCCCATATTGAAAAAAGTGCTTTGTTACAGTTACGTGTCTTTACACATACTGTCTAAAAAATTTAAATGATCAATGAAACCTCCAGGTTAAGCGCATTATTGTTCTGTATTAGTAGTAGATCTCTGAACTGTTTTGATATTGATTAACTAATTTCACACATTTTGGTCTCGAAGCCTCTTTATTTTTCTTTTATGTGTCCAGCACTTATAGCTTTTTCTGACATTTTGAACATCAAAGGTAGCCGCCAAATATTGTGCCAGTGTGGCAACCTATCACTTATTACAACTCCAAATTTACCCCGATATTGCTCAATCCAGGAGCGGAAAGCTTTTTTAAAACTGACACAGGAAACCTCAATCATATAATCACTGACAAAGTTATTTCTAACATTGTTTTGACAAGGGGGTAAATCCTCAAAACATATTAGTTTTAAATAGACAACTGCTGGTCAGTAAGCAATAGAAAATTAATAACATTCCCAGGGCTCCTAATTTGATGAAGTAAACAAAGAAATATGTAGCCTAGGGTCACTTGGACACTGTTGGGCATGGGGACCCAGACTTGATATTTACAGCATATATAAAAAAAAATTCCACCCAATAGCCTAGGGCCCCTGGGCTACAGCCCTGGTAAACTTGCACATTAAAACGGCTTTGGTTAAACACCAACCATGCATCAGTAGTTGAGAGGCAATCACAACATATCCAAGAGACCCATGAAATATATCTCCGTAATATGTTTGCAAAGCATTTGTAAGATGTTGAACTGAGTGAAAGTGTCATTTTTCTCATTACGACGAGTGCAGGAAAGTTTCGCTGGGACTCCCACACATGTAATGTACCAATAAAGTAGACCTTGAGGAGAGACTGGAGAGCTGGGGTGATCACAGACGAAAGAGAGAGGAAATGACTACGGAGACTATGGGTATTCACCCCTGTCACAGCCCTAATACAGCCCCACAAATACACATGCCCACGCAAACATCCTCTACGCTGTGTATACTGATCACTAAAGATGCTCATCCACACTTGCATACAATTTTACAAATACACATGTTCTTGCTGTAAGCATTGACGCACAGACTCACTGATACAAATGCTGTTGAATAAATACACATTTTACTTACATTTACAATCAATTCGCGTCTACGCACAGTTCTACAGTGACACTTTCATAAACATACATGCATGTTTAAACATGTTCTCAGACAAGCCTTTCAACTCGGAAGAGCTTGAAGACGTCCCATTGACGACTCAGATGCCTCCAACTCGTTTGATGTGTCTGTCATCAGGGTAGCTATGTTTACGTGCAGTCTACCACAAGCCATCAGTCGCAGTGAGGAATCAAGACTAAGGTGAGCACTGGGTTAGCACTGAGACAGTTACCACTGACTTTGTTTGCACTGCGTTTACCACTGAGAAAGCAATGAGCTAACACTGATCTGATTATTGTGTCTGTTAATCCTGAGTTAGCAATTTGAAAATCGTTGAGCTTGCAATTTGATTGGCGCCAAGGATTCTGACTTTTTATATGACAGCAGTTACCTAGCAATGACGTTTGCCATGAGAGAGCTCTGAACTGTAAAACTTTGAGATTTTTCATGGTTTGCTTTTGAGGTTATCACTAATGTTAGCACTGAAACCACCGAAGTGAGGCGGCAGAGTGAGCTCCTTGCTAGCAAGCGCTACTCTGACTCCTTGCCTTCATCCCACATCTTCTGGGAAAATTAATGAGGTGAGCAGGAACCTGAACATGAGAGACATACACTCACTAGTCCGGTAGCTGCTGTATGTGAAGAGTTTCACCCCTGGGTGATTGATGACTGGTACGACACTGATGTATCATCCCCTCCTGCCATAATTTATGGGCAAGCTGATTTAATTTGTCTGTGGCCTAATTCGGGGGCTTGGTGCATGAATCATGGCAAGCAAGTGATGGGCTGCCTCAAATGGCAGGTTTGACTACAGCGATCGTACACGTCCTTTGGCATAGACACCTTCAATGTCATCTGTCCCATCTACATAACCAGACAATTAAGCTAATAAGTGAAAATGGCACCTTACCAATACAATTTTAATGAGCGCCATGTCGAGCTGAGAATTCCTCCAGCCGAGAGCTGATAATGGATGCCACCTGATTCATTGGCGATACGGGTAGTAAAAGTACTAAGTGCTGTTTAAATGAGAACTGACCACTCTGCAACGTCTGGCCAATGTGCGCCTAATGTTCACTGGCCTAATCGTCCAAGTTGGTGCCAATCTGGACAAAATACTTTTTCCGCCATATTACTTTCACAGAGTCTTTCAGATTATTTTGTCATATGGTTTTCATAAGGCATGGAAATAAAAAATGTTCAGCAGGGACCACATTTTTCAGAGCAATTTTTGGGACATTACATCATTTTTTTGGGGGGGGGGTGTTACCCTGCCATTAACCTAATAACACAACTTTAAAATATGTATATTTCCAATTGACATTGACTACATCCCAAATACAACAAGGTAAGAATATATAATTGTCTATGAGCAAGACAATTAAGCCTAAATGTTCCTGTTTGCAGAATTACTTAAATGTAAAATGTAAATGTAATAATTTCACATTTCTCTTCATCAGAAATCAATGAATAAATGGAAACAGTAAAATGTTTTTTTTATTATCTTTGTCAAAAATGTTTGCATGTCGGTTAGGATTTTGTATGCTCTAATAACCCCTTTTTGCAATCCCTGACTTTAAATACCACTGCCCTAACGTATGGTCAGTTTTCTTCAGTTTACCCTGAGTTCAGCAACACTAAACAACTTACAGGTGAAGGCATCACAGGGCACAATGTATACACACTGCCTTCTTATTAATTCACATTATTTTTTGTCATTGCGCTGACCTCAATCCCCCTGCAGTGGTAAGCTGGGGCTTTACATTGCTTTGCCTGTGCTTCACGGCGTGGAAGTCGGCAAAGGCTGCCATTGTATGTAAAGGCTCTCTAATAGACCCCAGTGGGGTGTCATTCCTATTCCGCTCATGATGAAGACATTCTCCTCCTGCCCGCTCTGCTCTCGGTTCACCCTGCCTGTGGGCCTGTGAAATGTCTCTGTCTGTAGGGAGGCCCTTGTTTGAGTCCCACCGGAGGCACTTAGTGAAACCTTTATGAATACGTGCTGAAGGGTCGCTTTTTTTTTCAGGGACAGATTATATGCCATGCCACAAGCTCGCCTCACACGCCCTCTTCACGCCCTCCCGCTTGCTTTTTTGGGGTTTCAGTCTGAATAAATAGTACTTCCACAGTGGGGTTTTTTCACTCCACTAATGTGAGAGGATGTTTCTGGTGGCCCTGTACTATAGCTTTAGGGTGACTCTCTATGATGTTGTATAGCAACCTGGGTTTAAATAGTACTTGCTTTGAGTGCTTATATAAGCCTGGACTGCAAGATTATATTTCCATTGGTTCCTTTCTCCCATGCCTGCTGAAGCTAGTGTAACTACAGCAATCGAAAGAAGGCAAACACTATCTGAACCCTGGTCGGTTGTACACGTAAATCTCTGCCTGGATGTGTCTTCACCGATCAACAAGGAAATTTCTGTGATGTCTCGCTGTCTCATCAAGAGAAAAAAAATCTTGGTTTTCCACTTACTGTTGCCTGGATTCTCAGGCAGGCAAATGTATGCTAGCTGCACTGGAGACTGCTAACAGCTAAAGTGCATTGTGTTTGTTAGTGCCGATCTGTATAAATGCATCACTGAAAAGGGGGACAAATGCAACAGGAATCCAGGTCCTTGGCTTTTAACGCATTCTGTCCCCATGAAATAAATATCACACATTTTAAAAGCCTGCCCTCAAAACTGTTCAACGCTGAAATATTCACGATGCTCTCAGAGCAATAGTAGTCGGGGGTGTATTGAGTTTGGACAGGAAGGAATGCATCAATTACTTGAGGTGCGTACCATAAACTAGATAACCATATCCGGTTAGGATGTGCACTATATGCCTGTGGCGATTTGTGTCTGTACATGAGTGGGGCGCTTTTACTTAGATCAACACACACCCGTCTTTACCTAAACCCTGCCTACTGGTAATAGGATCTAACCCTGATGAGGTTGTGTGGGTGGCACAGTGGACACGGTGGCGCTCCCCAGCCTGTAAGATGAAGGAGGGGAGCTTAACGGAATGAGGGAGCGAGCTTTTCCTCTAATCTAGGGCTCATTAATCCTGGAAGGGGTTGGGCGGCTGTTTTGAGTCCTACCTGATGGTTGTTGCTACGGGCCTGCCAGGGTCGGAGGAAAGCACCAGTTCCATGAATCATAACTGCCAGAGATGGGGTGCCGCAGCTGATGGTGGAGGGGGGGCGGTACACCCAGGAAGGGATGGCCTCTACTGGATCTGGGTACCTGCCTCACTCCACCCTCCTTATCCCAAAGTGGGAAGTCTTTCACTAACCCTCTCTCAGCCTCTATCATCCAAATACATTCTCACTATATTCCTGACACAAATGCATTGATGCATGGATTATTTTGGTTCCAGTGTTTTCTAATGCTAGAGTGGACGAAGAGATCATGTGACTTGATCGTATGTATTCATATGAAACGAAAATGATAACTAACCTGTTTTGAGGATTTAACCCTGTGTCAGTGCAATGTTAGAAACACCTTTGGCAGTGATTACACCAGTGAGTCTTCTAGTGTCAGTTTCTGAAAGCTTTGCGCACCTGGATTGAGGAATATTTGGGTAACTCCACTGAAGATCTGGCCTTGTGTTGTTGGTTCCACTGATGTTGAATTCCTTTCCCTGTGTCTGGTATTAAGCAGAATGAAGCAGGCTTTCCTTTAGAACATTTTACTGGCTAATCCAGACCCCTCCTTATCTGGAAACACTCCCCAGTCTTTACGACTATCAAGCTTACACACCATGAAGCAGCGCCATGCTAGAAAATAAGGAGGCAGTTTCATAATACTGATTGTTCTGGACTGTCTGAAATTTCAGGCTTTTGACTTTTTAAATTATTTTACAGTATTATTTTAGTTCCTTGTTGCAAAAGAAAAGTTTAGTCTGTGTATTTTTATTTTTTTGACTGTTGTTGAGGCCATTATTGTGGAGTAACAACGTGGTTGATCTATCCTGTATTCTCCAATCAGAACAATTCATCTCTGTTGCTCAAATCACCAATGACCTCTTAGTGACATCTCTGAGCAATTTCCTTCATATCCTGCAGCACTGTTCAGAAGAATGGCTGTTTCGTTAATATGTCTGTGTGGTTTAATTTATCGTCCACAGATAAATTGTGCTTGGAATTCAATTCTTCACTGAGGGACTTTGCAAATGTTGTTTGCATGTGAGACACAAAAAGGAGTAGTTATTTACATTGAGATCCCTATTATCTCCCACTATTAAAAAAAATGCAGTCTTTGTTTAGACTTCCTAAACAAAGGGGGTGAATACTTAACAACTGTATTTACATTGCTTGTAACTTACAAATGTTTTGATTTTTTATTAACCTTATAGAACATGTTGTGTAGCAACTGGATGGATGACAAAGTAAACAGCACTGATAATAATAGTACATAAGTAAATAAAAGGGTGATCCAGCATGTATGTATGAACAGTTGTGCTCAAAAGTTTGCATACCTTGGAGAATTGGTAATATATGTACCATATGTAAAGAAAACATGAGTGAGCAGGAAAAACACATCTTTTATTTCTTATGGGATTCACATTCAACTTTAGGTCATAACAGAATGACACAATCATAAAACAAAACATGGCAAGAAAGAAAAAAAATGAACCGACCCCTGTTCAAAAGTCTGCATACCCTTAGTTCTTAATACTGTGTATTGCCCTCTTTAGCATCAATGACAGCGTGCAGCTGTGAGGCATGTCAAGCTGTTGTCGGGCATATTGTAACCAGGCTTTTTTGTGGCATTGGCGCAGTAAAGGCTTCTTTCTGGCAACTCGACCATGCAGCTCATTTTTGTTCAAGTATCGTCGTATTGTGCTACTTGAAACAACCACACCATCATTTTCCAGAGCAGACTGTATTTCTCCTGAGGTTACCAGCGGGTTTTTCTTTGTATCTCGAACAATTCTTCTGGCAGTTGTGGCTGAAATCTTTCTTGGTCTACCTGACCTTGGCTTGGGATCAAGAGATCCCCGAATTTTCCACTTCTTAATAAGTGATTGAACAGTACTGACTGGTATTTGCAAGGCTTTGGGTATCTTTTTATATCCTTTTCCATCTTTATAAAGTTCCATTATCTTGTTAAGTAGGTCTTTTGACAGTTCTTTTCTGCTCCCCATGGCTCAGTATCTAGCCTTCTCAGTGCATCCACGTGAGAGCTACCAAACACATTGTCTATTTATACACAGACACTAATTGGAATTTTAAAACCCACAGGGGTTGGAAATTCACCTTTAATTGCCATTTTCATCTGTGTGTGTCACCTTGTGTGTCTGTAACAAGGCCAAACATTCAAAGGTATGTAAACTTTTGATCAGGGCCATTTGGGTGATTTCTGTTATCATTATGATTTAAAAAGGAGCCAAACAACTATGTGATAATAAATGGCTTCATATGATCACTAAATAAAACACAGGTCTTTTTGCATGATCAGTCATTTTTAAAATCAATGCCAAAATTTCACAATTTTTACCAGGGTATGCAAACTTATGAGCAGAACTGTATGTGTTTGTGTGGGTGTGGGTGTTTGTGTGTGTGTGTGTGTGTGCACAGAGTCAGTGAAGGAGTACTGTAAATAAAGACCATCTATTCTGATCTAGTCTGGGGAGCCATTTAAACTTTTTTAATTTCATGGCTTGGCAGTAAAAGTTTTTCAGGGTCATGTTGGTTTTGGACCTGGAGTCTACTGTCCATTTTCAAGCCTTTTTTTGATTCCCCCTGGTATAGTGGTACTGAAAGGCAGAGAGCTCAGCCTGTGTAATATACTGGGTCAGACCAGGGCACGGGTAAGAAAGTCAGGGGCCTATCTGTTTCCATGAATTCTCCTATACTGCAAGCAGCCCCCCCTCTGTGACAAACCCGTCCACGTACAGGTCGATGTAAGCATCATCTTGGGGCTGAATGTCAGTTTGAACATCACAACATCTCTTCCCCTTTTCATCTACCAGTTCCCCCCAAGGAACTGTCACCTGCCCAGTGCTGTTCTACGTTTACTCCATTGACCTGAGAGGCTCTGACAGGGACTGCTTGGCTGTGAGATGATGCAGATTACACCGCTCAGATGACACATCACATTTCCAAACAGATATCAGCAAAGTTCATGACTGATGCGAAAATGTCTCACTCAGCATTAACAAAACAAAAGAACTGATTTCCGGAGGCTGACCCAGTGAGCAAGCTTGTCCTGGGTTGTGAACAGGTGGTGGGGGAGGGGGGAGTTTTTAGTAGCAGGGAGCTGTCATGAACTGCGCACTCTTAATGCAAACACTGAGAGCATCAATAAAATATGTCAAATACGGGTGTACCTCCTGTGCAGACTGGGAAAACTGAATGTTAACACCCACATATTCTCCAACTACTGTACCTGCCATTTAAAGAGTGCCTACTTACTGTTTTGGTGGGCTGTCAGTAGCTAACAAAAGCATCCTCAGGCAGACTGTGAACCTGGGTTCTAAGGTTGTGATGCAGAAGACTTCAGGGATTCTATGATAGACGGGAAGGGAAAAGGCCAAGCACATCTTAAAGGACCCCACACACAACTTTGTCTAATGTTTTAAGCAGCTGCTGTCTGGAAGGATTTACAACGCCCCACCGATTCATCCTGTTAGCCGCAATGCTTCGAAACAGAAGGCTGTAGGACTGATACATGCTAATATGTAGACATTAAAATGTGTGACGGGTAAACTAACTTTACATTTTTGTGTTCTGCATACAAAGGGTACTGTTATCTGTTTGTGTGCATGCACATTATTCAGAGGGGAAACGTTTCACACCAGGGTCTTTTTTTTGCAAATGTGTCGCTTCATAGCTCTATATGGCTGTATCTACATCAGTATAGAGTAGTGGAGCCTCAAAAGTTAGCCATAATTGTGAACGTGTTTGGTTCATCATCTGTTTCTTTTTTAATTTTACTAGTGAAGTAATGTAGGTTGGCAAGTAGTGGTTATACACCATTTAATCTTTTTTTGTTGCTCTTTATTTATTTTTGCACTATGACAGTTCAACCAATGTCATTCGGTGAATTAACCAGTTGTCTGATCTATAAAAGCTATTGTGTTTCACTGATTTAATGATGAAGTCTAGCAGTGAGTATATATTGTTGAGCTTCAGTAGAACAATGCCCCAATATGTTCACTACATTGCAGGTCATTTTCTCTGGCTTAAAACTGTCACACAAAAGGGAGCCCTTCTTCTTGGTCCAATTGTGTACCAGCCCTTAACGAGAAAGATGGAGTGTTTTTCTATGTTCTTTTAGCTATACCAGCTATCTTTATAGGGACATACAGCCTTATTATTTTGAGCCAAAATATACTGAAAACAGAAACAACAATTGCAAGACCTCTGAAACAGCCTAACTCTGCAGGACCAGGAGGGTAAATTAAAATTCTGTTAAGTTGTTTTAAAGTTTTTAGCTAGCTAATAGCAAAATAACCTCTCTAGGCATTACAAACGTGTTATTTATCCAGACATTAAGAAAAGCTTCAACTACAAGCTAAGTGCAGCTAGCTAGCTTAATAGTTTCAGATCTTTGAAAACTGGTCATGAGGATTTGAAACCGTACTTATCTGAAGTAAAAATATATACAGTGAAATGTAAAATAAATTGGTATTTGTTATGTTTTGTCAATAACGGGGTTTTGACATGGGCTGTTGGGTAAAGCTGTGGAAAGTTGTTGGTTTAGTTTCAGACAGAATTGTTGTGTTATAGACTTTATAATTGACTAAGTCTTTTTTTGCCATTAGAATAAACTGTAATGACAGATTTGTACCAAGTTATTCACAATGAAAAACAAAATATCTCATGTATATAAGTATTCAGATCCTGAGACATATACCGCAAATTGAGCTCCTGTGCAAGATGAATCCTGTGCAGTTTGATCATCCTTCAGATGTCTTTAGAACGGAATTGGAATCAACCAGTGGCAAATTCAATTGATTGGACTTGACTTAGAAAACCATACACCTGTCTATGTCAGGTCGCACACTTCACAGTGCGTGTCAGAGAAAAAACTAAGCCATGAAGTCTAAGGAAATCTCTGCAGAGCTCCGAAATAGAATCTTTTTGACACCTGAAACTTGGGAGGGTTATAAAAAATTGCTATCGCATTGAAAGTTCCCAGGAGAACAGTGTCATTTTTTTTTATAACCCTCCCCAGTTTCAGAAGTTTTGAACCACCACGACTCATCCTAGCACACAGCCAAAAGAACACTGGAATGGCTGTGGAACAAGCCTGTGAATATCTTTAAGTGGCCCAACCAAAGCTTGGACCCCATTTGATCATCTGCGGTGAGACCTGAAGATCATAGTTCACTGACACTCCCCATCAAATCCAACAGAGTTTCAGTGGATCTGCAGTGAAGAATGGGAGAAACTGTCCAGCTGCCAGGGATACTTGGGGTCTACAAGGGTCTCGAAACGGATGTACATAGTTTTCCATCATGTGGCGGCAAAGTCACTGGTTCTAATCCTCCAACCTTCAAGGTGAAAATGATGTCGTTCTATTCCTGAGCAAGAAAGTTAACCCAAATGGGTCCTCCTCCCACCTGTACCATTTCCCCAAGCCCATTGGTGGACATAAGAATTTGTTCTTAATCAACTTGCCTGATTAAATAATGGAAGAATAAAAATGCTTTTTTTAATTACATTTTCACAGATTTTGAAAAACCTGTTTTCCCTTGATGGCAAAGAAACATTTGTTATCAGTTATAAATTAAGTCAAGAAAATACTACTAAGGGTGGAGAATATAAAAAGGGTCTTAATACCATCTAAATATTATGTAAACCCTCTAAGACCTTTTTTCATTGCATTTTGTTTCATTGCATTAAGTACGAGTTTTAAATTAACAATGGATTCCTTTAACATAACAGAATCAAACACTAACTTAACTTGATTAGCATTTTGAACAGTGGTGCACATCATAGTCAGTATACAGATATATGTTCCAAGTTTACAGATAGACCAATTTTACTTATATGTAAAGCAAAAGTACCCCAGTGCCAGTATTTTTGCAGTATTGACGGACAGACTTGACACCATGAGAAAGCACCCATTTAGTTCTGCCTGTCAGACAGTTTAACCAGTTGCACAACCGTCTAAAACAGTTGATTAAAGAATCTAACACCTTTTAATAGGTAACATATCATCAATCAACAGCAATTTACTGCAAGTATGTTATTAACATAGCATTTTTCAAATGACTATAAAGACAATAAAAGACAGTATGATCAAGAGCACAATCAAATTCCCTCTACAGGAATTTCCTCCATTTGCCCTCCATGTTCATGTCGTTCATGCTCATGTGAAGCTCCTCTCGTCCTTTTCTTCCACCTTCCTTACACATGTTGGTTTTTCTATCATTCTGGGAACCTGAAAGCTAACCTTAACCCAAAAATCCCTGTTTCCTATTTTCTAGCTTATCCTTAACCTCAGTAACTTAATATATACAGGTGCTGGTCATATAATTAGAATATCATCAAAAAGTTGATTTATTTCAGCAATTCCATTCAAAAAGTGAAACTTGGATATTATATTCATTCATTACACACAGACTGATATATTTCAAATGTTTATTTTATTTAATTGTGATGATTAAAACTGACAACTAATGAAAATCCCAAATTCAGTATCTCAGAAAATTAGAATATTACTTAAGACCAA
>JACXGI010005259.1:24268-48253 GCA_016801175.1 Esox masquinongy | reverse complement strand
AGTGTACAAGCAATAGGGATAACCGCACCCTGGAGAGGATTGTGAAACAAAACCCATTCAAAAATGTGGGGGAGATTCACAAAGAGTGGACTGCAGCTGGAGTCAGTGCTTCAAGAACCACCGTATGCAAGACATGGGTTTCAGCTGTCGCATTCCTTGTGTCAAGCCACTCTTGAACAAGACACAGCGTCAGAAGCATTTCGCCTGGGCTAAAGACAAAAAGGACTGGACTGCTGCGGAGTGGTCCAAAGTTATGCTCTCTGATGAAAGTAAATTTTGCATTTCCTTTGGAAATCAAGGTCCCAGAGTCTGGAGGAAGAGAGGAGAGGCAGAGAATCCACGTTGCTTGAAGTCCAGTGTAAAGTTTCCACAGTCAGTGATGGTTTGGGGTGCCATGTCATCTGCTGGTGTTGGTCCACTGTGTTTTCTGAGGTCTAAGGTCAACGCAGCCGTCTACCAGGAAGTTTTAGAGGACCTGCTGCTGACCAACTTTATGGAGATGCAGATTTCATTTTCCAACAGGACTTGGCACCTGCACACAAAGCTACCAGTACCTGGTTTAAGGACCATGGTATCCCTGTTCTTAATTGGCCAGCAAACTCGCCTGACCTTAACCCTATAGAAAATCTATGGAGTATTGTGAAGAGGAAGATGCGATACGCCAGACCCAACAATGCAGAGGAGCTGAAGGCCGCTATCAGAGCAACCTGGGCTCTCATAACACCTGAGCAGTGCCACAGACTGATCGACTCCATGCCACACCGCATTGCTGCAGTAATTCAGGCAAAAGGAGCCCCAACTAAGTATTGAGCGCTGTACATGCTCATACTTTTCATGTTCATACCTTTCAGTTGGCCAACATTTCTAAAAATTATTTTTTTAGTCTTAAGTAATATTCTAATTTTTGGAGATACTGAAATTGGGATTTTCATTAATTGTCAGTTTTAATCATCACAATTAAATGAAATAAACATTTGAAATATATCAGTCTGTGTGTAATGAATGAATATAATATCCAAGTTTCACTTCTTGAATGGAATTACTGAAATAAATCACCTTTTTGATGATATTCTAATTATATGACTAGCACCTGTATATTGTCAGAGATCCCTGCCCTTTTTATGCAGAACCGAAATCGTTGCCAGAGTCATAGATTGAGGCAATTTCTGATGAGTAAGGATATCCTGGTATACTAAACTGAGTACTGGTGCCAACTTGGAAGAAAATTCTATTGAGAAGCCATCTGGTCCTGGTGCTCTTTTACTCCGCATTGAGCCAATTGCCTGTATCACTTCAGCTATAGATATAGCCCTGTCCATCTTAGAATTGTCCTCAGGAGTAATTTTTGGAATGGTTATATCATCTAGAAAATTATGCACGTATCAGGGATCCATGGGTGAGTCTGATCCATATAAATTAGTATAAAATTGTTTAAAATGCAAATTAATAGCCTCTGGATTGATGGTTGACACACCAGGTACTGGACAAATCTCAGGGATGGTGCAGCTAGCAGCATAACGTCTCATCTGGTGTGACAAAAGCTTGCCGCACTTTTCTCCATGTTCATAAAATGTCTGTCTATATTTATATAATAATTGTTATGTTTGTCTAATAGAAAGATTGTCAAAATGTGTTTGTAATGAGAGCCTTTCTTTGTACAGGTTAGGCGTTGGGGATCTGGCATATGTTCTGTCTATTTCTGCCAGCTGCTGAGAGAGTTCTGTTAAATATTTTGTGCGTTATTTCCTCTCATGCGATGTATAAGAGATTATCTTCCCTCTGAGGTAGGCCTTAAGAGCCTCCCAGACAGTGGTCAATGGCATATTTTGGTTACAATTGAGTTCCAAGAAGACATCAATCTGTTCAGCTAGAAACTTTTTGATGGAATCTCTAGTCAACAATAGAGGATCAAACTGCCAGGTGCGACAGAGTCGGATGCAATCTGGGAAAGCAATATCCAACTGGACCGGGCTATGATCTGAGATGACTATACTGTGGTATGTGCAGTCCTTAACCATGGGGAGGACCCTACTATCAAGCAGAAAATAATCTATCCTGGAGTATGAACGGTGTACAGTGGAAAGGAATGTGTATTGTTTAGTGGTTGGGTCTCCAGGGATTGAAAAGGCTATAGGATTTGAAAAAATAAAGAATCACAGCGCCGGCCTTTGTTACTGCACTTCTATCCTTAGGTTTAGATCGGTCCAAATGTGAGTGTAACACACAATTAAAATCCCTGCCCAATATTAGATGATGATTTTTGAGGTCTGGAAGGGCTGCTATAAAGCAGGAAAGAACTGGGGATCTGCCTGTTACTATCACATACCTTCCATTAGTATTTGAAAGAGTCGATGTTGGGACAAATGGAACACACCTTCTAATGAGAATGGCTGTCCCCCTAGATCTGTCTTCATATTTAGTTTAGATTATTTGATCAATCCAAGCTTTTTTGAGCTTTGCTCGGTCATTAGTCTGGAGATGGTCTCCTGAAGAAGAATTATATCAGACCCTATGGATTTTAGATGTGCAAAAATTTGGCTGCGTTTTACTGGGTTATGCATTCTCTTTATGTTCCAGCTCATAAATCTGATGTGGCCTGAATCACTCCTATCAGCCATATTCACCATTTGACAGAAAGTGCAACCAAGTAGGTCCCAGTAACAAATAAAAATATCCCCTCACATTCTAACCAAGGATGAAAAACAGATGAGCCTTGAGAACCCCTGCTGATCTACCAATATAACGGAGATTGCTTTTAACCCCTGTAGTTCTACACAGCTAACAACCATGTAACTCTCCAGAAAGCCCAAACCAGGGCAAGCAGTAAATTAAAGTTTTGTATATATATATAATTACCTAAAAGAAATATGTTATATCAAGTAACAAAAATATATATTTAGAAACCCCCAAATAAGTGCCCCTTGATCATTGGCATTAAGAGAAATAAATTAGCACCCATAGTGTGCAAATAAACAATAATGTGCATAGTGGATATCCAAACTGAGACCACTCAGAGACCACTCCTAATTTTTCTTAAATCAGCATCTCTACATGTATGGCAGCCATTTCATTCCAGTATCTGTTAAATTCCAACACAGGCACACCTCATTTTACTTAATGCGGTACTGATTATGTGATTACCTGAACCAAATCTAATTTAACAAGGAAAAGTATAAAAACCACTGCTGTGGACATCACTATCCTCTTGCAATAGGTCCAGCTGGATGGCAAAAACAGTGCAAGTAGTACCTCAAAGGTAATTTGAATAAACAAAATAACTAGCTGCATGACAAAACAGTTGAAAAGAAAAGCCTTGCGTGAGGAAAAGAAGGGTTCAATTCTGGCTTTACTGGCAGAGGGATACAGTGAGCGTCAGGTTGCTTCCATCCTGAAAATTTCAAAGACGGCGGTTCATAAGAACAAGGTCAAGTAACAGACACTGGGGACAACAAAGCTACAGACTGGCAGAGGGCGAAAATGACTGTCCACTGACCGAGATGACCGTCAACTCATTCGAATGTCACTCAACAACCGTAGGATGACATCAAGTTACTTACAAAAACCACGGCAAACAGCAGCTGGGGTGAAGTGCACGGCGAGGACGGTCGAAACAGGCTCCTAAGGGCAGGGCTGAAGTCGTGCAAAGTTAGAAAAAAGCCCTTCTGCAAAGAAGAGAAATTTGGTGGAGGATCAGTGATGATCTGTGGATGCTTCAGCAAGGCTTGAATCGGGCAGATTTGTCTTTGTGAAGGACGCATGAATCAAGCCAAGTACACGGTTATCCTGGAAGAATACCTGCTTCCTTCTGCTCTGACAATGTTCCCCAACTTGGAGAATTGTTTTTTTCCAGCAGGGCAACGCTCCATGCCACACAGCCACGTCAATCAAGGTGTGGATGGAGGACCACCAGATCAAGACCCTGTCATGGCCAGCCCAATCTCCAGACCTGAACCCCATTGAAAACCTCTGGAATTTGATCAAGAGGAAGATGGATGGTCACAAGCCATCAAACAAAACCGAGCTACTTGAATTTTTGTGCCAGGAGTGGCATAAAGTCACCCAACAGCAATGTGACAGAATGGTGAGAACATGCCAAGACGCATGAAAGCTGTGATTAAAAATCTGGGTCATTCCACCAAATATTGATTTTTGAACTCTTCCTAAGTTAGCTTTAGTATTTTTTGTTGTTGAAAAATGAATATGAATTTGTTTTCTTTGCATTACATGGGTGCAAACATACATGAATGGACTGGTTAATATCTGTTACACCTTCATGACAAATGTCTCTTAATAAAGTTTACCACTTTGGATAGATAAATCCATTAGAAACCTTTTATCCTGACCGTTTGGGGTCATGATCCGAAGCACTGCAGGATACTGGATGCCGAAATTTATCAGAACTCCGCAAGAGCTGCTTGGCCTCTGAGAAAGCGGCCCTCTGCCTCGCCACCGCTGCCAGTCTGTAGCTTTGGATTTACACCACCGCTGTCGTCCTTCCAAGTTGTCTATCTTCACGGCAAGCTTCGCCACCTCGGACCTTAGGCAACTGACCTCACTTTTCCCCGTTGTTGTTTTATCTGAATACTTATTCAGGCCGTCCTCCAACACAGTCAAGCGAGTCTCTCCATTTTCACCAGTTCCTCCCTCACTGAGTCAATTTTGGTGAAAGGCTGGTCCATCTTAGTTACGTTCAGCACTTGACATTAACTTTTTTGTTCACCGGCCAATGTGGCTAGAGGTTTTCTAAAGTTACTAGCCACTCAGCATTTTCACAAGCCACAATTTCTGTTGTTGGGAAATTACGTTTTATTTGATTAAATTTGACTATGGTGTCTTTTATGGTTTCGACTTCTAACACTAGAACTGCCAGGCCTTTCAGACCTCCAGTATCTGCCAGAGCCTAAAGCAGTTTCACGTCATTAGCATGCGAATTGTCCCTATTAGCATACACATTCTCCTCCGCAGCATCACAATCCAGCCAAAGCATCAGTTCATCTACTGGGTTGTCATCAAACTATATAGAATAGTTTAAAAAATAAAGAATTACAGAATTAGTGTGTTTTAAATTGTTAACAAATTCGAAAAATACAAGAATGTGTTTGTATTGAAGGTTTATCATATGAAAAAAAAATTATTAAGAAAAGAATACAAAGAATGATTATTTCTAAAAACACAGGCTGTAGTATTTTCATTAGTTTATTCGGCCGTACAAATGTACAAAATGAAAATTACACAACACTTAAATTATTGAAAGATAAATCCATTAGAATTTTGTTTTCATTTTGATGATTTACAAGGTAAAATTAAAGCTGCAAGCAGCATTTAGCGGGTTTCAGCATTGAAGCTACTACTAGCCAGATTGCACATTTTTTTCAACTTATATCCTTAGTTGCAAGCAATACGATACCTATGTTTTTTCCTTTCCTATAGTGCCTCCATGTGTCCAACTTGAAACATCATTCACACAAAGTAAAAACAACCCTGATCACGTGCACCAAATGTAATCTCACTGAGTGACAAAGAACAACAGATATTGTGTTATGGCTATTATGCCGCCACTGTTTGGCCAAATTCAATGTACTTGCATGTTACATTGCAATAGTTTTCAGGACATTTACCTCAAATGGTATTATAATACAATATTCTGCATCAGTTAAATATGGATACTTCAAATGTCTGACACTATCAGAGCAGTATAACACCTTAAGGACCAAACAATGTAACTAGGTAGTTGCTTGAAATTTTCAGAATGAAAAAAGTGTAGCTTGATTGTATGATAAATATAACTGAATGGATGTTTATCAGTCTTCCCCAGCACAGAGCATATTAATGAATTCAGATTTTGCTTGTTGTGCGATAATGATGGGGTCAGAAGAGAAAATCATTATAATTTTCAAAGGTATGTTTACTTAAGTATGTGTATTAACATCAATGATTGAGCAAACTATTTCTTTAATAATTGTTTAATTGCGATGATCAAAAGACTATTACATGTGGGAACAATAAAACCAATACCTTTCCAGATTTTCATTTATTTGGAAAATGCCCTCCCTATTCTTACTGTAAAAATATGTTGACTTTGGTAGGGCATGGGCATATAGCCTATGTACCCATGTGTTATTGTTAAATTACAACTCAGATTTCATTTTAATTTAACTGCCATGTCTACAATTAAAAAGGTACAATTGATAAGTTTAGCCCTCCGTTAGAAGTGGAGCTGTAGAAACCAATGAAAACAGAGAAATTACTAAACTACTGAGAATTGATTATCTACTGAGGCTTAAACACATAACACCCTCTCTACCAAAGGCACATTTTTAATAGATAAATCATTGGTTATAATGTTCATGTCACCAGAATGATTTAAGGTGAACTAATGCTAGTTTAGACTGAGAGTCTTCTAGCATTTATTTTTGATGAAATAATCATGGCAACATTGCATTCCACTAAGGCTTGAAAGCATGGCACCATCTCTAAATAGTCAAATTATTATTAGCTAAACCGTATGTTATATTGTTCATGTCACCAGAATGATTTTAGATGGAATAACGTTAGATTAAACTGAGGTTAGTTAAACACATTTCCATTAGCTAACGTTACTAGCTAGCTAACGTCGATAGCATTTATCGCTAACATTAGCCATTTTTTTTACTCTGCTAGGTAGTTTTTTTAATGAAATAATCATGGCAATGTTGCATTCCACTAAATACTTGCCTATACTAGCAAGTCATTGTACAAAAAAAATCCAGTTGATTAATTAGCTACTGAGCATCGATTAGCTACTGAGGCTGGAAAACATAACACCATATCTAAAAGGCAAATTATTAATAGTTAAACAGTCTGTTATAATGTTCACATCATCAGAATAATTTTAGATGGAGTAACTAGCCAGACTCTTAAAAAAAGCCACTAGCTGCTAACTAATGAGGCAATGTGAATTCCATGTACAGTATAGTGTGTGGCATTGGGGGTTAAAGAGGGACAACAATATATGTTTTGCTGGATGAAGCACAGTGCCCCATGATTTCACATTATATTCGTAATTTTACAAACTCTCCTGAGTATTTCAGACAATACATTCACAGCGGTACTGAAGAGTTTTTCCGCAAAAAGTATCCAATGTACATTACAGTGGGGGCATGGAAAATAAGGCCTTTACACACTGCATATTTCCAGACTAAGACTGTCCCTGGGTTAGCTTAGCCTGTGTTCACACAAGAGTTTATTAACCCTGGGCTAAGGCTTAACCCTAGGCTAAGGATTCACACTTGTGTTCCTAAACCCTGGGCTAACGGACAAATACGACACAATACCATTTTACATTCTATGATAAGCTGCAAATGTTTCGTTCTCTCTGGCATGTGAATAATGTTACAGTAGCCTATATCACTGACACATGATCAATGTTACACTACCACGATTCAATCAACGACTTCTTGACATCGACTGATCAAGATGCCCACCCTGTCGGTATTTGCTTGAACAACGTTGTCAAAACTACGCAAAGAAAGAGAAAAACGTTAGTCAGCCTTAATTTTTTCAACATTTTTGCTGGATATACATCCAAAGCAAGCTGCAATAACTACTTCGCTAAGATTTAGCAGGTATAATGAAACGACAAAACTTTGCAGAGTGAAAAGACAAAAACATACGAGGCTGTTGGTAACGGTGCGCGTCACAAGTGTATGAAAATTAAGTGAAAGGGCAGGTTTTGTGATTGGACAATAAACGTTCTATGGTTTTGTTCTTGACCCCGTTTCACAATGGTTATTTTGTCACCGTTTTTCTGGGGATAGCCCTGAAAAGTCCTGCTGCAGAGCATGGCCAGCTAGCCCTAGGCTAAGGATGGTGCTTTCCCACTTCTAAATATGCAAGTGTGAACACTTAGGGCTTAGGAAGCACTTAGCGCAGGGCTTAGGATGCTCTTAGCCCTACGTTAAGGTGCCGTGTGAACATGTCTAGTGTGGTTGGATGTATTACACAATCAAGCTCCAAAGCAAATGAGCACAAGTGAGCACAAATAAAAACATTAACATCAAAATAGGATTTTTTTACATTAGATCATGTTCTCTACATTAGCTTACATAAGCTCTAACCATTTCTCAGTGTGCTCCACCTTATAATATTCTTTAAACTATATAAAGTATTATTGAAATTGTAATTTTGTTTCATTTATCATTTCCCCCACACAGATTTTCCTTTGAAAAGGTAGCCTACACAACACAAATTATAGACACACCAAAGACCTTTATTCTGATGGCAACATATGAAAATCAGAAGTGTTATTGTTGCTGATGAATCTCTAATGTAGAGTCTAACTGTTGCTACCGAAGTTAAATAAATAATAGGCCTGCAAGTATAGAGCGGTATAGTTGTTTTGAATGGATTCATTAGTGTAATTCGTTTAATGCCAACTCCATTACATGAACCGTACACGATCATTTGCATGGATATCGTGGAGGTGGTAACAGCAGGCCACAATCAATGAAGTGCGGTTTCTTAATCACAGAATTCGCAAACTCCTCTTCAATTTCGCAGTTCGAAATCAAACCTAAATATTTTTGAACTAGAATCGAAATCGGTACACCCCTATATCCGCATATCAGTGTATTTCTTAAGCCCATATAGCGTAATTTAAATGACAAAGAAATCCTCCCCTCTTGAAAGTCATTAGCCCCTGAACAACTTTTGTACATGGCAGCTACATTTATCTACTACCTTGCTGGTTAAAACGAACTATTAGCTAACTATTAACTATTAGCTTAATAGTTGTTAACTATTACTTAACTATTAACTATTAGCTTAATTAACTATTAGCTATTACAGTCCTAACCTGCTTACCTGTCAAGTAAATACAGGTCAGTAACCAAAACAAACGTGTTGGACAGGCATTTGATTTCCAAAGTGGGGCACTTCATCCTACTTATCAATAACGATTAGTAACTTCAGCACGATGGACGCAAAGCTAATAATTCTAGCATGTATGGCTGCCTAATCCTATGGACTTTTAGGCTATTGTCATTCGACGTAACCATCCCATATTCACAGTGACAGTGGAATAAAGCGATTTAACAAGAGGCATACAACACTAGTAATTACAGAAACATGAATCCATGGCGAATGAAACCACCAAGGATGTACAGTACCATTATGCATGACAGGACACAGCAACACAAATAGACATAGCAAAGCCCAAATCAATGACATTACAGGTACCAAAGAAACAAGAACGTACTCACAAAAACGATGTTCCTTCAACGCTGTAAGACAGGTGTACTTTTCGTACTCGATCGATTGAAAGTGCCACACAAATCCGCCACCAAATCCATTTCTTCTCCTCCATTGTACGTTAAGAAACAACTGGGCGCAGTACAAATCTAAACAAAAAATCTAACAGAAAGCACTGCATCTACTACATCCTTACCCTGAATGGTTGCTAGTTGGGGGTTTGGTCGACCCTTCCTCACAAGGCCGTAATTACAATATATATTGAGGGGGACACATCCCCCCAATATTCAAATATGCTCAAAATGTCCCCCCCAATAAATTGATATATAAATTACAAATAAAATAAAAATGTGCTATGCTATGACAGGCAACCATGAACCGCCATCCAAAATAATAATTAGCAAATGTAAGCATAATCATAACTAAACTTAACAAATTGCCGTTATTATTACTACCGGCTCTAGTTTCATGGTTTACTGAAGTTCTGCGTGTATTTTGTCCCGGTGCTGTTGTTGTTCCCCAGCAGAAGCCGTTGGTCGACTGCTGTAAGCAGGGTTGCCATATGCGATTTGCATGTGAAATTGGGCTACTTTTTAAACAATGTGAACGAACAAAACGAATAGGTCGCGGGTGGCAGGTTTTTGGGCTAGTTCTGAACTTCACCGCGGCCGTACCATTTCTGTCTTCATATGCCATATCGTGTGTTTCTATGCTGTTATCACAGTCAGACGTCAGCTACGGCTTCATATGCATCTATACCGCATCTTAAGTTTTGTTCCCGGGGGGTCACTTGTAAAATAGTCAATGTTGTGCACCAACAAACGTTGGGCAAGTTTTCAGGCATTTTGGGCTGGTTTTGAGCAGTCATTGAACTGGAAATGTTTTGCTTATCCTGGCAACACTGGCTGTATGTGCTGTTGGTAGGTACAATCAATGTCGAACACTGTACTGTCTCTCTCTATCTCATTACTTTCAAATGTATTCAAAAGTGGAAAACCAGAATGTAATATGAGTGTTACGCAGGCAATATTCCTATCGATTGTGATAGTATTAACATCAACACGTCATTTTGCGCATATTTTGTGAAAAAGTGCAGATTTGCGAGTGCTAATCAATCAACCGTCACTAACCTCATCTATCATAGCAACGTTATCTATCATAGCTAAGTTACCTGGAAAGCTAATTAGCCGCACATTCACCCAGCGACCAACAATGCTCATGTACTTACTTAACTCTACTAACGTTAATGTCTTACATGGAGGATTTTGTTAGATTTGTCAGAATGCTCACATGAAGTATGAGTAAAGTGTCAATCATTTATGTTGCGCTACATGTGTAATTTAAGCAACAGTAGTCGTTTTCATTGATTGCATATTCATATAGTATTCTGTATAGTTGTATTTGCTTACTGTATGATAAATAGCATTATTAGTGTTAGTTTGATTAAAGTACAAGCAGTTTTATTAGTCAACTTTCATTCACAGTGAGTGTCATGAGCATGAGGAAGGGTGGCAGTGACATTTATCAGTTTTTTGGGCAGCCACAGAAAATAAAAGCTGAGAGCAGTGAGAAAATCAGTACCAGTCAGATGATAGAAGTATACAGTAACACAAGAGGTGAGTCAAAGTTTATTGATATAATAATCATTGCCATTCAGATCAGAAATGGTTAGTAATCCATTTCTGAACATCATGGCAAGAAACACAACTTGTTTACTGATAGTATTTATTTCATGTTCACTCTAGTGCGTTCAGAGAAAAGAAAGTGAGGGAGAGAGAGAGCACGAGGATGCCAACAAGGCTGATATCACTATGTTGGTGTTGTTCCAACGACATCATACTTAATGTTGGCACAACTGAGGTTAGGCTTAGGCACAGGCCCCACTGAGGTTAGGTTTAGGCACAGGTACCCCTGAGGTTAGGTTTAGGCACAGGTGTCTCTGAGGTTAGGGTTAGGTCAAAAGGTGGGGAGCAGGGGAATATTCTGTCTTTAGATTGGGGTAACCAACTAACTGCAGGTCAGTTGCAATGACGGTCCTGGAGTGACATTAATTATGATGTTGTAGGAATAACACCAACACGGTGATATCAGATTGTGTGAATATTGATGGTTAAGAATCTTATAAATATTTTAAACATTTTTTAATGTTTTACTTGGGGAACCCCCAGACCCCCAGCTGATTCCGTCCCCCCCAATATTGATTCCATGGCTACGGCCTTGCTTCCTCACAATTTCCATGTTTTCTCGAAAAAGGCTTTGCCAGTAAATCCACCACCAAATGCATTTCTTCTCCATTGTGCGTTAAAAAGACCACAGGGCTGAGTACAAATCTAAACAAAAAATCTAACACAAAGCACTACATCTAACAATCTAAACCTCACTAAAGAAAGTTAAAATAAATCTTAGATGTTCCTACATTACGTCCTAACTAGTTTAATCTCAGTTAGGTAGCTGGCTCTCCGATCACACCACCTGAAAAATGCGCACGCAGGCAAGCTAGAAGACTGCTACGTGCCAAAGGACAGGCTCATTATGGCGAACTCGAAATCTGATTGGTTGAAGAATATGACAATCAACAACCTCCTCCCCATTTGCTTCAACAGAAGATGGGATTCACTCGAAATTCTATAGGTCTCAGGATAGACTTTCACCCGGAGACAGCACGTGGAAAATCTGATTGGATAAAAGCTCTGATTTATCTGAGCTGCACTGGAAACAGCACAACCAAGGGAGAGAAAAGCAATGAAACTACGTCAGTAGACTGATGGGAACGAACTTTGTAAAATACATCTAGCGTTAATGAAAATATATATTAAATTATAAAAATATAATTTTCTGATTCTGATATCACTAGGCCAGCAAAATTATTAGCGACATAAAATGTTAACTAGCATGTCATTAATGACCATATCTGAAATTTCTGACGTAGGTAAAAAATACAACCCCGTTCCCAATTATCGTCTACCTTACTATTTTGTTCAATTGCGCTATATTTCGTTTTTATTGATGTTGCAAATGACAAACTAGAGCATTTTACCTACCTTATTTGCCGTCCAGTAAAGAAAAAAGACTGATCAATTTAACATTACATGATGTCTGGTTTGCCGCACATGTGGTATTTCACGATTTGCAACTTGTCAGCTAAAGATTGTTTATCAAACAAAGTTAGACACAGGTGATAAGATGAGTGACTCAGACAGGAAGGTAATCAAGATTTGAACTTCGGGTCAGATTGGTGAATCGTCTTGTTCAACCATCTTTGGTCGCAGAGACATTTGGTCCCAGAATTCAGTGGAATGAAAACAAAAATGGCTGCGCACGTAAACAGTAATTAGCCAAAGAAGCTCAACATAACCTTAATAAAGGTGTTTTTCACTGATCTTATTTGTCCATTACTAAATATGCAAGAATCCGAATTCATTATTTTTCACCATCTTTTGTGTAATAGTGAATAATCACGTAAATAAAGGCATTATTAGCACACAAGCCATTGTCTGCTGGTTAGCATATGTTTTATTGATAAGACAAGTGGAGTGATCCTGAGGAAAATAACACATCTTAGAAGGTAGATCAATAAATATTCAGTATACTCTTTAACAGTACTACTGCCCTAAATAGTTTCAAAATCTAATTTTAACCAGTTGAAATCAGAATACTGCTCCATATCTAATAAGCAACATGGTGTTTATGGGCTGCTGTGGTGGCAATATAAAATTCTGGAATTGTCAGTGCATACTGAAATAATATGCACCAAGAAATCATGCTGAGGGACCTTCAGTGATATTTTAAAATGTACTTGTGAAAAGGTTTAAATCTGTCATTTGATGCTACAGAAGTAGCAAAACCACGCCCCTGCACATGTTCATCTGTCAATGGCGGCCATGTTTTTCAACATACTGGCCTGATTGATATAACTTTTGAAGACCATCGTCCATAGATGTCAAATATCAAACTGCGTGAAGATCGGACATTTGTTGCCAGAGAAGTTAATTTTTTAGTTGTTTTCACAAATTCAAAATGGCCGCCAAACCATTAAAGCGAATTTAATGAGTCCCAATGGCAAATATGTTCCTTGTGAGGAGGTGGACTTATCTACCTCTTTTCATGGCTGTATCTCAAATGGAGTGAGTATGGTGACCTTGCTAATGTGAAAAACCTCAATAGCACCTCAATAGCATTTTTTCCGTATAGTCCTTGTCAACATACGTACCAAGTAGAATTATTATACCATTATCCTTGTAGGCGATGTGTCTATATATGTGTAAAACCACGCCCCCTCACATGTTCATTGGTCAATAGCATCCATTTTTTTTGACATAATGGCCTGGCTGATATAACTTTTGAAGACCATGGTCCCTAGATACCAAATTTCGTGAAGATTGGACATTTTTTGTTAATTTTTTTGTTTTTTTCAAAAAATCCAAAATGGGAGAAAATCCATCATGGCGGACTTTATGGGTCCCAATGGCAAAAATTTTCATCATGAGGAGATACACCTATGCACCAATTTTCAAGACTCTAGGTCACAAGCGGTGGGCGCGGTGAGATTGCAAAAAGTGCAACTTTGGAGGCTTGTGACAGCGCCACCATGAGGCCGACATGCATGCCACTGCATCAGAAGTTACGGCCATTGGCCCTTTACTACCATAAAAATTTGGGCACCTTTAAGCCATTTAATCTCACGTGAATTTGCAAAAAACACCCTTTTTTGCCGGAAGAATACTAATAATGAACCGGAACAAACAAAATAGGGTTTCACCAGTGAACTGCTGAAACCCTAATAATAATAATAATGAACTGAAACAAACACAATAGGGTTTCACCAGTGAACTGCTGAAACCCTAATGAACCAGAACAAACACAATAGGGTTTCACCAGTGAACTGCTGAAACCCTAATAATAATAATAATAATGAACTGGAACAAACACAATAGGGTTTCACCAGTGAACTGCTGAAACCCTAATAATAATGAACCGGAACAAACACAATAGGGTTTCAGCAGTTCACTGGTGAAACCCTAATAATGAACAGGAACAAACACAATAGGGTTTCACCAGTGAACTGCTGAAAACCTAATAATGAACCGGAACAAACACAATAGGGTTTCACCAGTGAACTGCTGAAACCCTAATGAACCGGAACAAACACAATAGGGTTTCACCAGTGAACTGCTGAAACCCTAATGAACCGGAACAAACACAATAGGGTTTCAACAGTGAACTGCTGAAACCCTAATAATGAACCAGAACAAATTAACACATTATTGACCAGTTTGCGATGCTCAAAGGATATATGCTTGAAGCCATACATAGGCCTAAAGCCCGGTTGCTTGATAAAAACAATCTATTTAGAAGAATGAATAACACATAGGCTACAGCCTATTCGTAGAAATAAAATTGATTGATCCAAGGATATGTAGCCTCTCTTCAAGTAAAAACTTTGCAGAGTATTATTCAATTATTTTTATTTGTAGATATGATTAGCAGAGTAAAAGTATGATCAAAAGATGATTTACAGTAGCCTACACTGCCACGGTGCCTCCTGTGATCACACCTCCCTCCCAGGAAGCTTGACTACATTGCTCCCTGTCGCCAGCCTATGAGCCACCACCATCCATTCTTCCAGCTGCTAGCACCGCATTCACGAAACACCCCAGACTCTCCACTATCACGCACATCGGATCCTCACTACTACAGCCTTTAACTGCCCTTGCGTTTGTCGGTGTCTTTGTGGAGTATTGTCAGCAAGTTGTCCGTGTGTGTTTGTTGTTTTTCTCGCCTAGTGCGCTTGTTCCTTTGTAGAAATTTCTAGCTGTTTTGGCCATTGTTTGTATTACGCATTTCAGCTTAGTAAAACCCTTGTTTCACCGTTAATCCTGCGCCTGGGCTCCTTGCTTACCACACCCTGACATACATGAATAATGAAATTTGAAAATGTAAATTCAATTCGCAGATTAAAAGTATAATCAAAGGATAACTAACAATAGTGTCTCACAGTGGCATTTCCGGTTGCCGTTGGATCGTTTCTTTTTTTTTGTGAGGAGGCTCAGGCATTGGAGTTGGCAGCTCATTAACAGAATCGACATCTGACACATGGATTTCGCGATCTGTTACTGATCCTCCACCTGACTCCACCTCATCTAAATTTTGCAGCAGTGTTGTCAGGGCACTGCTGCAGTGTTGTCAGGGCATCAAATCGTCGGGTTCTGTTTGCCATCATGAACTAAACGCTGTAAATTGTGTCTGAGTGTCTGACTTGCTCACCGAGTTCAGATTATATACCATTTCTACCCTCATCATCATTCTTCATCATTACACTTCAGTCACATGCATAGATGTGTCTGGGTTGAACAGGGTTATCGCCGATTCATCCATTGACGTCACAGCTATTTCATTGCTATTCATTAGATTAGGTTCAACTTTATTGTCATTGAACAAGTACAAGTACAGTATAATGAAATGCAGTTGGCATCTAACCAGAAGTGCAAATGCAAGAGTGTAAAAAATATACAAGTGTAACAATTAAGTACAATGTATGTTATAAGTGGGATTTATACATGTGCAAATTGAAGGGGTAAAGTGGCATGTGCAACTGAAATACAGGGATAGCACCAATGAGGTTCCTGAGGTAGACATGTACATGTAACAACTGAAAAAGAATGTAAACACCATGTACACAATTTCAAAGAATGATTTAAAGTAGCCTACATGTAAATATAGAAAAGTCATTATTGATGAAAAACAGTAACGTGTAATATATTTGCTGAATTGATAATTGGTGAACGTTGGTATTTTGTTTCGTGAATAATTATTTAGGGTAATACATTTGTAGATTCTTAATCTTCAGAAAGATAAGCAGAGAAAATGCAAAGAAAGCTGATAGGATGTGTATGTGATTTTTTTTCTCCTAATAAAAACAGTAACATGTAATACGTTTGTTGAATTGGTCATTGGGGATTGGTAAAGAATGTATGGTATTTCGTTTTGGAAATTATTTAAAAAAGGCCCTGTGGTCTTTTTAATTAATTATTTAGATTTACATGTTAGATTTACAAGCTGAACGGCAATGTGGGATACTTTGGTTGAATTGTCAAGTAGCCTATATCGTTTGTATGACGTTGATCAATCTTTTCTCTTTCCTTGTCTCCTCTTCATTTTCGGTATCATCATCAGTTTTTCTCTTGTGTGTTGTTGTCTGCTCTCCGGGTTTTCTTACACCTGTTATGTTCCGTCACATCGTAGCCTATCTTGCTCAAACTGTTGGTCAGTGGCGCAAAAGCGCAAGGCAATAGGCCTAACACAAATGGACCAGAATCAAACACTGTATGCAAGTAGTGCTCATGGGAGTTGTATGGTTGTAGCTCGTGTCACTCACCTTGCAATTACTTTATAATTGCAGATGTCTTTTCAGAAGACTACAATAAGTAAATAAAAAAATATATACATATACAAAAATGCCACCCTCCAAAGTGGCTGGTAAGAGTGACTGCGTGATATGCCACAGCTGAATTCCACCCACATTTGGTGGTTGGGTGGGTGGTAATGTCAAGCCCTGGTTATGTGATATGTGGTTGTTATAAGGAATTTAAATGCAGATGCCCATTGAGTGTTAGAATCACTCAATGGGCACCTGCATTTAAATTCCTGACCAGCACAGTCAAGGGCCCGGAAGACAGATTGTCAGCCACCCGCTTGGCTGTCATGCAGATCAGGTGCTGTTTGCTATTGGCATGGCTGGTCAGGGACTGTTTGTGAAAGTTGTCAGTACCTTTGTAAAAAGACCCACATATGTCCACTCTAGCGAACTTACGATAGACGACACACTGCATCTGAGACCCATTGAAGTCGAAACAGGTAATCTATTTTTTCCACTGAGGTAAAAATGTGCACTTTCATTTGAGCTCATAGTTAGCCTTCCCTGCCATCTTCATTAGTGACTCGCGTATGTTTTTAAATGTACATTTGTACATGTTCCAGCTTACGAAACAACTGGAGGAGGTTGTTTCGTGAATCAACTAGCTTGTGCCCAAGACACGTTTCTCTGTCTAATTAATTCAGCTAAATTGTCTGAGAACCGAGGATTTTCCCAGATTTTAAGTCGTTACAGGGGCATGCTTATCACAAAGGGACATAAATGTCACATAAAAATCTTCCCAGGCAGTATCAACAGCGGGAATCAGACTTACTCTGTCGATATTAAAAATGGCCTAAAAAATACCAAAAAGGTGTATGTACAACAGTGATGGCAAAGAGGTAAGTGTGGATTAAAAAATTATTTGCTATACTAACTTAACGTGAACAGATTAATTTGTCTTCAATGATGATGTCACTGCTGGTGGCAGCTGTAGAATAAATTTTGAAGTGTATAGAAACAATTTGTCTGCTCATCAAAAAGCCTCAAAATGTAATGGATTACACTTCACATTGCAGGATAATTCAAACTTAATTCAAATAATCCAATACTTCTAAAGCAACCCGTGAGGTTTTCAGGGCCAACAAGTTGAATCTTCTTAATTGGCTGAGTCAATGACCCATCACTACGGAAAGATACCCAACGTCTGATGTCCACGGGTCGAAGACTTCAAGCACTCATCAAATGCAAATGATTTGCAACCAAGTACTGATTATGATATTTTGTGGAAGATAATGTGCATCTGTGCAAATTCTTTTGGTCCTTTTAAATGGGGTGGACAGTGTATAACAGGGGCTTGAACTGCTAAACTGTACTGAGTGTATAGATGTAATGTATGATAGATATAAATACCTGAAATTAAAGTTGACAGTTGACATCTCAGTCTTTATTTCATTTCAACAACAAAACTGGTGTCATTGACCAAATACTTGCACTGTTGATAAATACCTTTTACAGAGATGCCCAAACCCAGGAGCGCCACCAGGGATTTTGGGCCCCCTGAAAATATATCACATCGGGCCCGACCTAGATGCGCCGGGGGGAGGGGGAGTCGGCACAATGCATAAAGTGGTGTGGGGGCCAAAGCACCTCTAAAGGTGTGCGATTGTTTAATATTGTGTGTGAGTGCCTTGGGAATAGTATCACTACTGTATATACTAAATACTGGGTATAAATTGTTGTCTAATTATTTTTATCGTAATGTCTGACATTTTATTACAATGGAATGAGACTATGACTGATGTACATTGTACAGGCATGGGATGCATTTTCATTGTATATCTTTCTTAATTGGTTACTGTCACTTTAAAGGCAGGTGGTGATTGGACTTACCAGCTGTGTATTCACCTGTAACGAAATACAGCTCCGGAAAAACTTAGAGACCACTGCACCTTTTTTTTCCATTCAAAAAAAGTTGAAAAGGAAAGTTTTGAGTGAGGAACAGAAGTGTTCAATTTGCAGTGGTCTCTTAATTTTAACCCTTCTGTTCCTCACTGAAAACCTTCCTTTTGTACTTTTTTGGAAAGGAAAGAAAAAGGTGCAGTGGTCTCTTAATTTTTTCGGGAGGTGTAGGTGTCCGTTGTTTTGGACGCGGCGCAACACAGTTTTCTTACCATAGCTGCATGCGTTATATGTAGGAATTACTTTACTTTGTCTAAGATTTCTTTAACATACTCTATTAACTGAGAAGCAAACGGAATAAGCACCATACATTTTATTATTCGTAACTACGTGGAGTCCTGTGGAAGTCTTTCTTTATATTAGCATGCACACGTGTCAAGGAGCTGTTGCCAGCAAGGTACCACCAAAGCTAAAGGCACCATCTGCTCTTATAAGTGGAATTCACTATTTGATAGAAGACTGATACCATCTATAAGAAATGTGCTAAAGGACATCTTTTACAATCTAAGTGTTTTTAATGGTACAAGTCTTGAGTGGAAAAGTCTTGAGTGGAAGACATCCTTGATGCTCCACCGGCACTCCTCACTCGTAATTCACTGCTAGCAAGTACCGTTCACGCCTGGTTTGAAGACGGGACCGAACCATTTTATGTGGAGGGGTTTGCACAAAGCACAATACAAAGGCTCTCTGGATGTTTACTTTTTTCCAAAAACAAGAAAATAGGATAGAAGGATGGGTTAATAATTTTATGTTTTAATTAATAATTTAGTGCTTCAATAATTGATCTTGAATGTTCTAATAATTTTTTAGGGCCCCTGTCAGTCACAGGCCCTTAGAATCGTCCTAACCACCCCCATCCCCCCGCCCCCCACTCCCCCCATACGGCGCCCCTGCCCAAACCCGTTCTGTAGGTATTCCCTCCAACTCTGGTTGAGAGATGATTGTCCCTCTGAAAGATTCTCCCCACCACACAGGAACTTTGGAGCTCTGTCAGAGTGACAGATCAGGTTTTTGGTCATCTCCCTGACCAAGACCACTTCTCCATCGATTACACAGTTCAGCCAAACAGCCAGCTCTAGGCTCTAGGAGTATGGTGCTTCCAAACTTCTTCCATTTAAGAATGATGGATGCCACTGTGTTCTTGGGGACACATCAGATATTTTCTGGTACCCTTCCCCAGATCTGTGCCCTGACACAATCCTGTCTTGGAGCTCTACAGACAACTCCTCATGGCTTCAAATAAGGCCCCGATTGTTATCTTAATGGCGGCTGTGTCGGTCACAAAAACAGCAAATTAAAGTAGTTGAATTATTTATAGCTGAAAATTAAAATAATATTTTTTTGCCTCCCACTGCTCAGGGCAGTATGACTAGGAGCAGGCCCGCCAATAGGGGGCGACAAACGGGTCTGTTGTCCCGGGCCCAGGGTAGGGGGGGTGCCCAGAACTGACATTGGTTTGACATTAAAGGGCCCATCTAAGATTATCTCGTCCCGAGCCAAGGCAAGACTGTAAGCTGGCCTGACTAGGAGAGTTACAATTAATGTTTTATAAACTCTGCATATCACTGAACTTGTTATACTGTGTGATATGAATTGACTTGATAAAAAGTTTCTGATATCAAACTGCAAAAGTGACAAAGTTTACAAATATAGCAGATTTCCTACAAACTTGTATACTATACCTCTCAGAGACACAGATTTTGTCAATCTTGGTTGTGTCATGGTTGACAGGTAAAGCAAAGTGATACAAAAGTAGACTTGCCACTTTTCAAAATACATGTATGTGTCATGATTGACATGTAAAGAAAAGGTGACTTAGAGGTAGGCTTGTATCACTTTTTTAATCCCCCATGTTCCACACAGAAGAAGAAATCAAATGTGGCATTTCAGTAGCAATCATGAGAGAGAAGTGCTACTGTGCAACTCTACAGTATGTGGGTGATGAGGGTAATTCCATCTTGAAACGAAAGAAAGTTCCTTTCTGCCAACAGACCAATCATGGGATCAAACACTATTTGAAATAATTTAACTTTTGCTGATCTTGATTGGGCTTGCCTACACCAATGGCATAGTTTAACCAATGGCATAGTTACAAAACTGCAAACCTGACCAACTGGCACTCCAGACAGGTCATAGGTATTACAAAAGTTTAAAGTACTATTTAAGTTCTGGTCTGTGCTTAGTTTTTCAAACCTAATTTGTCTTGTTAATGTGCCCCTCTGACTACCTGATTGCAATCGATGACTGGGGAGAAAATCTGCCAAAAGTACGTAGAGCAAAACCTTTGATTGGGGAGGGATGATCATTGCCCAGCCTCCTCCTTTGACAGGACTGATGTGAAATTTGGCCTCATTGATTTCAAATCATCAAAGTGGCACATATAATTGTAATCAGACCCTAGGACTATGTTCTCAGAACAGTCTATTCTTATATTCTAAAACCCTATAACTTCCTTGCTGTGCAAACGTTTCAGCTTGAACAATATGATATAATGTATTACTTAACCCTGTTAGCCCCCTGGAGTCAATAGTCCATGTCTGCACCAATGCATTTGTATCAATAAAAGTTGGTCTTTTTAAGCTACAGACTTCAAGGTTTTTGCATTGGTTGAGTTCTCAATCCAGATTCCACCAATATGGGCAATACATCTGAGTGATGGACAGGAGCTGTGGACATCTGAAAAACGGAGAATCACAAACATGCATGTCTTTTTCTCCCAAAGACTGTATCACTCTTTGGACAACAAAGCACCTGGATGAGAACTACTTGAATGACCTAGCCTGGTAGCTGGGATTGTCCCTATGATAAAACTCTCCCCCTATAGGTTCTAACGAGATGTGGATATTAGGAGTATACAATTTAGATCTTACCTGTGTTTGACCAATTTGGGCCAGCACATTAACCACTTAAAACAAATTAGTACAGGATGACTTCTGTTCTGTTCAACTGAACTTTTTATACAGTTTTTTTAGCATAGATTCAGTGAAGACATGGCTTCTTTTCCTATCATCTCACAAAATCTATTTAACATTGCATGTTTTCTGACTCATTGAGGCTGCATAAGCAGTTCTTCATTGTACTACCAAATGTTGTTTTACCATTAGATACATGCTTCTGTGTACTTGTTCACCTCTGTCAATACAGTCAACACAATTGTTTAAACAATGTTTGTTTAAAACTAATATTGTCAAGCTATTTGCCCAATTTATTACCTTGATTTAAAATCAACACAACTAAAATGTATTTATTCTCCAGAATCTGAAACCTGCAGATCTTTTCAGTGTCAATTCATACTATAAATCAGGGCTTGCAACCCTGTTCCTCTCTCTAACCCCACTGCACTGTTGGTCATCTTCATTCAAACTCATTCCATTAGGTGCCTTGTCTGCTGAATTTTTTTCTTCTTTTTGGTAACCAATTCATCCAGGATTTTGTTATATGTATTGTGTCTTATCCAGCAAAGGCCAGTTTGGGAGCAACCAGATGTACAAATACCTAATACACCAATGTAGTAAACAGAGGTATTGGCTCAAAATATGAATATTTCAAGATCCACACTATCAGCTCATATAACATTTAGGAACATAACCTGCCATGTCAGGTTAGTTGAAGACCTTAACTTGTGTGATTAAGGCTGAACAAGTGATGGTGATCAATTTGGTTGTGGGTTTGATTTCCACTGGGGGCCAGTACCAAAAAATGTGCACTAACTACTTCAAGAGGCCCTAGAGTCTGCAAAATTACATAAAAAATGTAGGTTCAGGAATTATTTCTGAAAAGTGTGTTACTATAATGTAGAGTTGGGGATCTAAGGCATGTTTATGACATTGACAAGTTATCATATGAGAATGAACACTGAGCGAGGCATGCTTAACCTGTACAGCAGGTGTGGAGGGTACAGTCCAGCAGACAACTAGTTAGCTCCCATTTCTACAGTATTCATTTTCACACAGTACAGCAAGTTAAGCAAAATGAATTAATATCAAGCTAGATAGCTAGGTAGCAACATGGGTTACACATTTTCATTGTAACAAAACAAGATGGGAGGCTAAACTAGCTACGCAATGACAACATTGACAGCAGTTAACTTGTCAACATAGTGATAGAAATGTTTCTCCTACTAAACAATACTTTAACAATGTAATCGTATTTTCAAGTGACTAGTTTACTATTAGACAAAACATGAGTCACACTACTGAACTGACTCATTCAGATTTTCCCCTGCCTTAAAAGCTAATGTCCCCCTATTACTGGCCACCCCCTACTACCTAAGTGGTGGATCATTGTTTGTGTTACATGCAATTCAGTTTGTGGTTGCGTTCTAGACTTTGTTTTGTGTTATTTGGAAACCAATAAAGTATGGATGGGAAACTGAGGCTTTCTGAACCATTGAGGCTTGTTTAAAAATAACGCTTCATTGCTCAAAGCTTTCCAACACAGTCCACAGCAGGGACATAGGCTGGACAAAATGTTATATGGCATGTTTGATTTAGACATACAGTGGATATAAAAAATCTACACACCCCTGTTAAAATGCCAGGTTTTTGTGATGTAAAAGAATGAGACAAAGATAAATCATGTCAGAACTTTTTCCACTTTTAATGTGACCTATAATGTGAACAATTCAATTGAAAAACAAACTGAAATTTTCAAGGGGGAAAAATGAAAAATAAAAACCTTTCAATAACCTGGTTGCATAAGTGTGCACACCCTCTTATAACTGGGGATGTGGCTGTGTTCAGAATTAACCAATCACATTCAAACTCATGTTAAATAGAAGTCATTACACACCTGCCATCATTTAAAGTGACTCTGATTAATCACAAATAAAGTTCAGCTGTTCTTGTAGGATTTTCCTGGCATTTTCTTAGTTGCATCTCAGAGCAAAAGCCATGGTCCGCAGAGAGCTTCCAAAGCATCAGAGGGATGTCATTGTTGAAAGATATCAGTCAGGAGAAGGGTACAAAATAATTTCCAAAGCATTAGATATACCATGGAACACAGTGAAGACAGTCATCATCAAGTGGAGATAATATGGCACAACAGAGACATTACCAAGAACTGGACGTCCCTCCAAAATTGATGAAAAGACGAGAAGAAAACTGGTCAGGGAGGCTTCCAAGAGGCCTACAGCAACATTAAAGGAACTGCAGGAATTTCTGGCAAGCACTGGCTGTGTGCTACATGTAACAACAATCTCCCATATTCTTCATATGAATGGGCTATGGGGTAGGGTGGCAAGACAGAAGCCTTTTCTTACAAAGAAAAACATCCAAGCCTGGCTGAAGTTTGCAAAAACAAACATCAAGTCCCCCAAAAGCATGTGGGAAAATGTGTTATGGTCTGATGAAACCAAGGTTGAACTTTTTGGCCATAATTCCAAAAGGTATGTTTGGCGCAAAAACAACACTGCACATCACCCAAAGAACACCATACCCACAGTG
>JACXGI010005259.1:0-24168 GCA_016801175.1 Esox masquinongy | reverse complement strand
AGCCTTAGTCAGGGTGGAGGGAATTATGAACAGTCCCAAATACCAGGCAATTTTGGCAACAGGAAGAATCGAGCCCGTGACCATGTGAACAGTAGTCTGGAATAGTACAGTTGCACCACTATGTTGATCTGGTATTTGGTCATTTGTGCACTGTGGGGTATTTCGTTTTGGTTTGAAAAGAACAAGGTCAAAAGAAGCTTCGGATGACATCGATCACGTGATTGTTACTTTGAAGCTGTAAAGTTGTGTCAACGTCTTCATTCACTCCCACACCTCCTTCCCTCCTTTGTTTTCCTGTCTAATATCTGTATTCTTTCCCTTCGTAGTGTGTGTGTGTGTGTGTGTGTGTGTGTATGCATGCTGTGGTATTACTCTTTCCTACGTTAGTTTTGTTTGGTCCTTCAAAAGCGCTCCATTACATTTTTACATTTTAGTCATTTAGCAGACACTCTTATCCAGACCGACTTACAATAAGTTAATTCTTCTTAAGCTGTCTTGGAAAAACAACATCTGACAATCATGATATGTACACTTTCCTTCATCGAAGCCATTAATTGGCAAAGTCAGTGCCAGAGAAATCAAAGTTAAGTGCATTTTTTTTCAGGTGGTTGGGGTGGGGGGATACAAAAGTTAATTTAAAAGACGGAGGTTTTCTGCTGCTTTTGATTGGCATGGACTCTGCTGTCCTGGCTTCAAGGGGAAGCCAGGACCATTGAGGTGCCAAGACAGAGAAGAGTTTTGCCTTGGCTGAACGGGAGCTGCCCACCCGTGAGGTTTGGGTGGCCAAAAGACATAGGGAGGTGCAGTTCCCTTTGCTGCACTATAGACACGCATCATGGTCTTGTAGCGGATGCAAGCTTCTACCCGAAGCCAATGGAGCATGCGGAGGAGAGGGGAGACATGGGTGAATATGGGAAGGTTCAACACAAGACGGGCTGCAGTGTTCTGGATAAGTTGCAGGGGCTTGATGGCACAAGCGGGAAACCCAGCCAACAGTGCATTGCCCGCAGCCCTGTTCTGTTAACTCTCAGTGAGTCAGTCAGCCAAAATATCAGTGATAGTAGAAAGAGAGAAGAGTAGGGTTGAAGAGGCAGACTCAGGAGACAAGAGGGAAAAGGAGTTGGTAGAAGGGATAGATGATAAAATAGAAGAGGAGAGAGTAGAGGGAGAGAGGGAACAAAGATTACGACAACACATTACTTTCTGGGAAGGAGTTGAGTTAGCAGTGTTCGAAGACAGAGAAAATGATACAAAGTAGTGATCAGAGACCTGGAGTGGAGTTGCAGTAAGATCAGCTGGGTTACAGCATCTTGTGAGGATAAGATCAAACGCATTGCCTGCCTTGTTGGGTGGGAGGGGCCTGAGAGAGGGTGAGGTCAAAGGAGGAAAGGAGTGAAAAAAGAGATGTTGATGGAAATGAATCAAAGACAGGTGTTGGTAGGTTAAAGTCACTTATCACTGTGAGTGGTGAGCCATCATCTGGAAATAAGCTTAACAAAGTGTGAAGCTCATTTAGGAACTCTCCTAATGCCCGTGGTGGACGATAGATGACAAGAATGTTAAGCTTTAGTGGGTTAGTGATAGTGACAGCAGGGAATTCAAATGAGGATATGGACAGGGGGAGTGGAAAGAGAGAAAATCTCCACTTTGGAGAGATAAGAATACCCGTGCTACTGCCCCATCGACCGGATCTTCTTGGGGTTTGAGAGAACTCATAGTTGGATGAAGAAAGAGTGGTTAGATAAAGAAAGGGCAGAAGGGATAGCAGTGATTTCTGGGGTGATGCATGTCTCCGTCAGGGCCAAAGTGTCAAGTGATTGAAGGGCAGCATAGGCTGAGATGAAGTCTGCTTTATTGACAGTAGACTGGCAATTCCAGAGCCTGCCAGAAACCTGGGATTCCCCATGGAGTGAACGTGTAAGATACAGTAGGTTAGAAAGTTTTGCATGAAAGGGAAGGAAGCATCTAAGACACCGACAAGGGGGGAAAAGACGGGAATAGAAAACAAACACAATTATCAAAGCAACAGCAAAAAAGGTAGTACTAGATCTATGTATTGCTTTTATTACTAAAAGCTGACAGTTATCAAAACAAAATATTAATAAAAAGATGCCTAACCAGGGATTCAAACGTAACCTGTACATGCCAAAATATTTTTCAGGTGCTATTGTCAGCCACCTTGCATCTAAGCCGCCAATCTACAGAAGCTTTAATTACGGATAAAATATTAACTTTTGGATGTTTTTGTGTAGACCTTTTTGGCACGACAGATTGCAGGAGGCCTTGACGCAGACCTTGGCCATTGTAGTTTGTCAATGTGTATAATGACTACATAAATAACATTAAAAAACTATACAATTCCAGCTCCTGTTCTCGCATTGACTGTTCAAACATAGTGTGGCCTTCAGTTACAAATATACACGCATTCATACACACATATGGGTGATTTTGCAAATATGGTTCTTTTTGTGTCTCTGGGTTAGATGTTTAAGATAGAATGGTTATTTTGAATGTTTTATTTTATATACATTAAGTGGAGAATAAAATAACATTGAACTTTTTTCTTTAGCTGTCAATGTGTGTTTGTTTTTATTTTCTGAAGCATTTCATGTCAGGACTTCACTGTTTTTGGCCTGTCTCCAACCCAGACTTAGCAGAATGTCCTATGTATAACACTTACAAAAGTATTAAATTTAATATAATATGTAATGCACCTGCCTAGAAAAGTCATATAAATGGAAACTATATACATATTTGATGTTCATAAGCCATCTTTTACTTTTTAAATACAAAGTTAGTTGTCTCTAAGTATTGTGTCATTACCACCATGACAAGCAAATCACATGCTCAAAGTTTTTTCAAAGATTTATGTACTTGGTTACCATGGAAATGAACAGTGACAGTGGAGCATATGGATGTCATAGAGGGAAATTCAATTTTCTCCTGGGAAATTATAGAAAAATAAAGATAAATATGACTGGGACACATAACATTTTTATTCTATGTCATTACCAAATAATCTATAATATCATTAAATTAGTTATATTTAGGTAATTATGTGTAAATTATGTGTATTTAGGATACACAGTATGCTAGTTTTCAACTGGAGTTAGCATAATGTAATCCCTCCTATTTATGACCAAATAAGTAAAAGATGTCATTTCCACCGCATAATAAAATGTGATGGTAAGGACAGAATTTGGTGGTAATGACAAAACGTATTAGTTAATACATTTGAACTAACTTTAATATCTGAAAAGACAGACACATATATTATCATGATTTAGTTGAAATTGAACACTTATTTGATAAAAAACACACATACAGTTTGTATTGTTAGGATTGATTGAGTTATTTTGATGTCTATTTATGCAAATTACTGTGGTTATTATTGACTTTAATATTATTATTATACATTTTTATATAAGATGCCTCCTAAATCAACCAAAGAAAGGACAAGGACATATATACAAAAAAATCAAAGAAGATCCAATTAGATACCAGGAGTATCTTAAGAAACAAAAAGAAAGATACCTGAAGAGAAAAGAAAATGGTGAACTGAAACCCATCTCACAACTTTCCCACTGAGAAAAAAGAAAGAGAAGGAGGCAATGGAAAATAAACCAAAAAAAAAAAAAGAAAAAAAAAAAGAAATAGAAGATCAAACATCAAGAAAAGAGTGATTATGGAGTCTTACCTGTCAAGGAACACATCACCACAGTCACCTGAAGTATTTCAGCTGCAAAATGATGACCTACCTGCCCCTCCCATGGCACAGGATTCCCCATTAGGTTAAAACGTGAAAACTCCGTAGAAAGGTGCAAAAAAACAGATCCAAAGTCTATAGGGATCTATGTAAGGCCAATGAAGTTGGAGGCCACAGAAAGGAAACTGAGAAAGTATAAAAAAAGATATGATAGACTTTCAAAGAAGATGCATGTTTTGGATTCCCACAAAACCAAAACAAAACTTTAAATGCGGTCAAAGCCAGAGAATCTGAGAAAAATACTTCTGTTCCATAACACCATCATCTCATAGCTGCGAGAGAAATACCGGACGCAGCAAAGTGCGAAAGAACAACAAATCATATCGAAGATTCTTGCTGGGAAAATACTGAAAAAGTATTGCACGGTGAAAATGGCACCAAGAGAATTTGGATTCTCTTCCAAGACAATGCGAGCAAACAACAAACAACCAACTTGTCTGCAGTACTCAAGAAAGAAACTTTCAAATGCAATCACCCCAGCAATAAACAATGAAATAAAAAGGTTCTTTGAACATGACGATAACAGTGAAGTATTAACAGGAAAAAGGGAAACATTGACAAGACACAAGAATACAATGCAGAAACGATACCTGAATGAAACACTGGCAAAACTCAGAAGATCAGAAAAATCAGAAGTTCAAGAATTTCCAGAGATCAAGCTGTCATACACAGAGAGTTCACCAAAAGACGTCCCTTTTGGATTGTCAATCAATCAGTGAAATATAGGGACACATGCCAGTGTACGACACATTCCAACAGTTAATGGCAGACAAGTTGTTCTATCACAGTGTGGTCAAAAGCAACAACATTGAAGAATTGGTTGGGTCTTTATGTTGTGAAAAAATGACTAAAGAGTGCATGTATCGAGAGTGCTCTCTTTGCAAAGAGAAAGAACTCCAGACTTCCTCTTTTGATAGTGGACAACAAGCGTGGTGGTTTGAGTGGAAAGGCAAGGCAGAAGAGAGAGAGAAGACAAAAGATGGAACAAAGAAGTTTACTGTCTATTTAACTGTTAAGGAGAAGATGTACGGTATCCTTCAAACTCTACTGGAAGACTTGACATCCTATTTGTAGAACAAATTTGGGAAACATGTCTTTGACCTTCAAAACGGAAAAGTGTTCTACGAGGAACTTTCAAAAGAGCAGTAAATGTGAAACTATTTTATGTCACAGAACAAGAGATTGAGAAAATGGATCCCCTTCTACCAGATAGTCTTGATACGATCCGTGGAACAATGAAAATACACCAGGTAATATTTATGTAAAACTGTAGATTTCTTATTACAAAATCTACATAGAATTGTAGATTTTCAAATCACTCTTCATCTTATCATTCTGCTAACACTGGGTATTCATTATCTTTTCTATGTGTTTACAGATCATCTCTGCCATTCCAGGACCAATCAAATGGAGAGTTTTAAGTTGTTTCTTTTCAACTGTCTATGTGATTGTTCTGGCCCACAGACCATTATAATTCAACAGACCAAGGCAGACAAAGCATAACCTTCCACTTCAACTTGCACAGCACCACGGTCATGTCCTAGCGCAATGTAGCCCATTGCAGACATAGATGAGGGACTGATTGGAATGTAGTGTGTTGTGAAATATGATGAACATCCTTACCCTGGTATTATACAAGATGTTGATGCAGAGAGTGGCGCTCTTGTCAAGATGATGAGTCGTGTGGGAGACAACTGATTCTTCTGGCCAATGAGAGCGGACATAGTATGATACCAACCAGAGAATGTGCTTGGGCTCATCCCTGAGCCTCACCCAGTAACAAAATGACACATGATGCTTAATGGCGCAGTCTGGGATACAATTTGCTCTCTTCTTAATTAATAGAGAACATTAAGGGCAAAACCTAAACTTGAGCGAGTTTCATGAGTCTGAATCAATAAACTGCAGCCAGTAAACAAGTTATTTACAGTCAACTAATGTTTCCAGCCTTTTATACTTCTGTCAAATGAATTGAATCCCCAAATGTTTCGCAGAGATGATTTAAGGCCTTGAAGCATGTAACCCTAGTTTTTTTGTGGTTTTGAATGGTTTTCTATATCATTACATTTGGAGTTTAATGGTATTTTTCATAAGTTGTTTTATATGAAACATAATTTCCACCACACTCTGTCATTACCACAACACCAAGTCATTATCATCACGGTTCCTTTTTTCGAGGAGACTGTGTATTAAATTACTATTGATATTTTTGACTTTACCCAATAGTGAACAATATATGCTTGTTCTTAATATAATTCCTACAATAATGTAAAATATAAACATTTTGAAGTGGTAAATACATGTTTCTGGGTATCCTCAAGGCATATAGACTTTAAACATGTCAATGACAAAGACAAATAATAAAAAAAAACTACATAGAGTAAAAAACATAATTTCATAAAAACAATGTGAAATGTTATATGTACAATACCTTCACCACAATTTCTGTAGCTTCCTTTTCAACTAAAACAGTACATTTTATTATGTGGTGGTAATGACATTTTCCCTCAGGTATTTGGAGAAACCAACAAAAATCTGTATATTCTGAAGTTGTATGGTCTTAGCCACTATTAGATGTTGTTTCCAGACAGAGTGAAGAAAATATTCAGATAGATAATAAATCATTTTAAAGAGGTTTAATTTTCCCCAAAAACCTACAATCTAAAGTGCCTGTATTTGCAAAATCACCCCTATACATAATAAGCTCTATTTTATGACTCTCTTGACTAACTTTGAATTTCTCTCTTTAATCTATTTGAATGACTTCTCTCTAATTTCCATTTGCATTTGTGATAGCCCTTCAAGTGACTGGATTTCATTAACCTTTTATGCACGCATTTTTGAAACAGCCATTCTGAAAACGGCACAGGTTGGAACTCGAAAGTGATTTTGTGGTGTCTGAAGCATCATCGATTGCGAGGTGTTGTACTTTAAAACAAGCTTCTGGTACACTGCATCGAAACAGTAGAACTTGGAAAACTGAATAGTGCTTCGGAGCTTCGGTTTCATTCATCTTATCCTTAGAATAAAGGAATGTCTATCTACTATTGCTCTATGCTTCGGTTCTTGACATCCAATCATGACAGCAAGGTAGCTACTACTTTATAGTAAACACTCTTGTGAAGACTATGATGTGTCATTTTCAATAAAAACATGAAGGAAATCTAATGAAATTGAATAAAATATTAAGTAACAAAATAACTGTTGACGATAGCTGATAAAAGGGGGTGGTATTTTTTTGCCGAACCGCGTAAGCGGAGCCAGCCAAGAAGAGCGAATGTCTGTTACTGACTGAGTGAGCGAGTGAGTGAGCGAGCGATCGACTTCTCCTTGTTAAATAGCGTAGTGGTTAGAGGCGCGGACTTGTGGACTATAGGTCCCGAGTTCATATCTCCTCACAGGCGAAGCGAAATACGCATTATGAATTATTCCATATACAGTGGATATAAAAAGTCTACACACCCCTGTTAAAATGCCAGGTTCTTGTGATGTAGAAGAATGAGACAAAGATAAATCATGTCAGAACTTTTTCCACTTTTAATGTGACCTATAACGTGAACAATTCAATTGAAAAACAAACTGAAATCTTTGAGGGGGAAAAATAAAAAACTCACAATAACCTAGATGCATAAGTGTGCACACCCTTAAACTAATACTTTGTTGAAGCACCTTTTGATTTTATTACAGCACTCAGTCTTTTTGGGTAGGAGTCTATTAGCATGGCACATCTTGACATGGCCATATTTGCCCAGTCTTCTTTGCAAAAGCGCTCCAAATCTGTCAGATTGCGAGGACATCTCCTGTGCACAGCCCTCTTCAGATCACCCCACAGATGTTCAATAGGATTCAGGTCTGGGCTCTGACTGGGCCATTCCAAAACGTTAATGTTCTTCTGGTGAAGCCATGCTTTTGTGGATTTGGATGTGTGCTTTGGGTCGTTGTCGTGCTGAAAGGTGAACTTCCTCTTCATCCTCAGCTTTCTAACGGACGGCTGAAGGTTTTGTGCCAAAATTGCCTGGTATTTGGAACTGTTCATAATTCCCTCCACCCTGACTAAGGCCCCGGTTCCAGCTAAAGAAAAACAGCCGCAAAGCATGATGCTGCCACCACCATGCTTCACTGTGGGTATGGTGTTCTTTGGGTGATGTGCAGTGTTGTTTTAGCGCCAAACATACCTTTTGGAATTATGGTCAAAAAGTTCAACCTTGGTTTCATCAGACCATAACACATTTTCCCATGTGCTTTTGGGAGACCTAATGTTTGTTTTTGCAAACCTCAGCCGGGCTTGGATGTTTTTCTTTGTAAGAAAAGGCTTCCGTCTTGCCACCCTACCCCATAGCCCATTCATATGAAGAATAGGGGAGATTGTTGTCACATGTAGCACACAGCCAGTACTTGCCAGAAATTCCTGCAGTTCCTTTAATGTTGCTGTAGGCCTCTTGGAAGCCTCCCTGACCAGTTTTCTTCTCGTCTTTTCATCAATTTTGGAGGGACGTCCAGTTCTTGGTAATGTCTCTGTTGTGCCATATTATCGCCACTTGATGATGACTGTCTTCATTGTGTTCCATGGTATATCTAATGCTTTGGAAATTATTTTGTACCCTTCTCCTGACTGATATCTTTCAACAATGACATCCCTCTGATGCTTTGGAAGCTCTCTGCGGACCATGGCTTTTGCTCTGAGATGCAACTAAGAAAATGTCAGGAAAATCCTACTAGAACAGCTGAACTTTATTTGTGATTAATCAGAGTCACTTTAAATGATGGCAGGTGTGTAACTTCTATTTAACATGAGTTTGAATGTGATTGGTTAATTCTGAACACAGCCACATCCCCAGTTATAAGAGGGTGTGCACACTTATGCAACCAGGTTATTGTAAGGTTTTATTTTTCATTTTTCCCCCTCGAAGATTTCAGTTTGTTTTTCAATTGAATTGTTCACATTATAGGTCACATTAAAAGTGGAAAAAGTTCTGACATGATTTATCTTTGTCTCATTCTTTTACATCACAAAAACCTGGCATTTTAACAGTGGTGTGTAGAATTTTTATATCCACTGTAGATAAAAACTTTGCTGGCTAAAACCGTTAGTATCAACATAATAGTAAGCCTGAAATAAAACTGTTTACGATTATATTGTGACTGTTTCTGGTGGATTTTCGAAGTACGCATCCATGCATGCGTTTTGGGTCAGGATACACAAACACATTTGCTGGCTTAACATACAGTAGTTACATTATAGTAAGCCTTCACTGAAACTGTATACGGTTATATTGCGACTGTTTCTGGCATGGAAAAGTTCATCTTCAGTGCTTGCTAGCAATTGCTCAATTCATATGATTATTCCTAGGAAGTTAGTAGATACTGGTACGCCTATTACTGGCTAATAAGCTGTTAAAACGGCCAGTGGCAAAAGCAATACAGTTCATAGATGCTATAGTGGAGGTAAACTTAATAAGAAACGTTAGTCAGTTTAACACAATCCTCAATGGAGTCTAGTGACTGCTGAAACGTGTAATGCTGTGGCATAGTGGTTAAAGACTGTGCCTCTCATTTGGAACACCTAAGTTTGAATCTATTGAGAGCAACGGCATTTATTAATTATTTCTGGTAGATTCCACGATTCTCTCATCGTTTCACTTGATGAAAAAGTTAGTTATCGTCGCCTTTATTGATAGTTATTGTATAAATGTCATTCACGAATGAAAGAAAAAAGTATGTTGTTTTGCCATGAAAGAAAAAAATATGTTCTTATGCCATGAAATGAAATAGCTTTGGCAGACTCGCTAGCAATTGCTAATATTCCAGTAAGTTAAGTGGTTACCGGTAAAGCTTATTACTGGCTAATACGCTGTTAAAATGGCCAGTGGCAAATGCCATACATAGACGCTATTTGTGGTGGAGGTAAACTTAGTAAAAAAAAGTTAGTCAGTTTAACTGTATCAATGTCATACACGAATGGCCAATTAACTATTAAAACGGCCAGTGGCAAAAGAGGATTTGTTCAGGATAGAGACAAGAGGCTATACTGACACCCAGCAATTGTACAGCTCCGTGGTGTAGTGGTTAATGACACAGCCTTTCATGTGGGCGACACTTTCTATTGCGGGCCGGCTGAACTATGCTTGCCTGGTTTCTTGTTTAGCTACAATGCTAACCATCTATAGCTGAAAATTACAATATTTCCACTGACATTTCAGAAATGCAATTCGATAACATGCTAGTTAACATTTTTATGTCACTAATAATCATAAAACATTGACGACTTGATGAAATTATTACTCTGTAAAAGAAGATATATTTCAAAACATCTGTTGGCAATGCCGATAATAGAGGGTTCTACTCTGACTATTCAGCTCACTGGCTATTTTAGCAAACTATGTAAAGCTGATAATTACACAGTTCTTCGTGATTTCCCTAATTTCATAATGTAATGTAGCTGCAAAATCTGAATGTTTGGAGCACTTTCTAAAAATCCATATGGTTCTGTAGTTGTTCAGTACACTTCATTAATGTATTTATGACTTACTGACCCTAGTCATTCAAATCCTAAGCATGCCACTACACACAATGATTCTGTCTGCCTTTCTTCTCCTGTGAATGACTACTGTTTACACTTTTGTTGTTGTTTACAATGTTGTTTACAGTGTTGTTTATGAAACCAGTGTCACACTGCTGCTCTGCGAGTTGCTAGTCTTCCACTGTCCGACTGTCACACTGGGCTCAAACTGGACGACTGAATGCCTTCTTAATTTTTATTTATATATTCTATTCATTTTTTTATTTAACCCAGAAAGTCATTCGAGTACTCCTTCCAATACTAAATGGCGACCTGGAAAGAGGCATTTGATTGCAAAATGGCAACAACACTATGTAGAAATTAAATAAAAAATAAACACTTTATTAGTGTTGTTGTCACGTCCACGGCAGGTTTGCCATGCCAGTGAATCCAATGCCCTCTCACACTCACTTCATCACAAAACCATTTTCCCTCAACGCGGACCCTAATTAAGTTCCTGGGCCCTCATTTATCAATTTTGCGTACGAACAGAAAACCAGTGTGCGATCATATCTAAGCAAAGTGTGGTATTTATCAATTTTTACTGATACTTAAATTTAAGCACACCTCTGACCATGCGTATACACAGCACCTTGTGGTAGAAAAGTCAAACTGCTAATGAAATACCATCCACCAAATGGAGAAAGGATTGTCATATTGCACCATATCATGCACTATGAAGAAAAACGATAATACATTAATAGTTTACTGTATATCCATGTATTGCTTTTATAGACACTTAAGTTAATAACAGTTTTCTCAGGGTGCCATTGAATTCATAAACATGAAACCATTTAAGCCTAGTTGAATAATAAAGTAAATTAGAAATAGAATAGAATGTAAGGTTGGAGGCAATTTAGTTAAACCAGTTAAATAATATAAAAGGCAACACTGAGGAATTTTGACTTGTCCAAATGGCAAATCTTGCATTGCTGGAGGATCTGGCACAAGCCGCAATAGGTAAGGAGCGTGTATTCAATGAGCGTGCAGATTCTTTTGCTGAGAGCGACACTTGGCTTATTAGTAGATGTCGTTTTCCATTTATTTTGTTATGTGAATTTGTTATATATATTGTCAAGCAATAATAATTAGGTCCATGTCTGAATATGGTTGTGAAAATAAAGTTTGACTTGCCATCAGTTGGTGTGTCTGGTATTCCTTCAGACACACCATCTGACACAACTCCTGTTACACTTATATCCCTTTTGTGGGTCATAATTTTTTCTTTGCATATTTAAATCAAACAATTTATTCTTAATTTCATTAACTGTTTTGCACTCAGATGAGGCAGTATTTACCACAGCTCTAACCTGCTCCCAAGCAATATTTTTTTCTTATTTGTAAAGCTATTGCTGAGGGCTCCAAAAAAATGACTTATTTTACTTCCACTTCGGTGATCAAAAGTTCGATTTCTGCGTCAGATTTTTTTTTTCTTTGTCTTTGATTTCTCCGTGTTGGTGGATAGAAATTGGTGACATTTCGTGCAGCATTAAAGGGAAGGTTTGTGACCATAAATGGTCATTAAAGGAGGTTCTTTATGTAAATGAGACTTCATGTGCACTAGAACAATGTTTTAGAAAGTGTCTGATTTATCATGGCAAAATACTTACAGGCAAGTAAATCAAGCGTATGAGCAATTGATAAATACCAACTTTTTTGTACTTGCGAACATTCTAAATTTTCTTCGTAGGAGTTTATTTAGAAGCTTTTCTATACAACATTAATAAATGAGGGCCCTGCTTCCTTATTGTATCCTGTCGGTATTTGTTTTGGTTTACCCCAAATGTAATATTTTCTGTCTTGTGTTTTCTTTTGTTCTGTCGTTCTGAGTTGGTTATCCCATTTTCTGTGTTGCTATTTATTCCATTATTAAATGTCCTCCGTTCTCCTTGTGCTTGTGTCCTGCCTCCATGTTCCAGTGTTCCAGTTGTCAGACCAAACCTGGTGGGATCCAGTGGGCTTTGACTGGGCCTGTTTTTAAAGAACATATATTCGGCATTGGTTTGGACTTGCCAAACTGTAAAGAATAATATAAAAAGGTATAACTGCCAGGCTGTCTCGCATTCATAATCCATGTCAGCTGCAGAAGCAGGTGTGGGACTGAAGGTGTGTTTGCGATCTACAAAAGCTTTTAATTTTCGGATGTGTCTTCTCTGCATGCAGCCTGCCTTTACTCATATTTTGCAGTATAGTAGTTAATAAGAATCTTAAAAAGACGACTAAGAAAAGCACTGTGTGTTGTACTACTGCCAACCAAAAAACTCAAAATGGCTTGGTTTTGTTGTAGCACTAATAAACGTAATTGTCTTTTAGCCTTAGTTTGCTACCAATTTATGCTATGCATTAATGTTTGTACTTGTCTGAATCATATATTTATAGGATCCAACCCGGCCAAGAAAATTCCTTGGACCACACACAAGCACAAGAATGTGGTGTACCCCGTACCTTTGTCCTTTGGCATGAGCATGATGGAGTGGAATCATCAATTAGTTAAAGGAATATCTTTTCTCCCACCTTTAAGAAATTATCTGAAATCCAGCAACACCAGTTATTGTTAATTTTCAAACAAACTCTCCCCTCTACTTGCGTGGAGTAAGTTTTACTTTCACTTCTAGTCAACCAGCTTACAAAAGCTGTAAAATATTAATTTTGATATTTTAACAATATTAAAAGAGATTTAGATGGCACTCTGATTCTCTGTACTAATCAGTGCATGTTTTCTTACTTGAATAGATATTGACTATTCAAATTTTTACCAACCAGGAAATGACTGATAGCATGTCTGCCATTGTTAACTCCGGGAGAGATAGCTGTTGGTCATATTCAGTGGTGTAGTGGAGGGTATACGCAGGTATACGCCGTATACCCACTTTTTTGTCAGCTACCATTGCGTACACTCACTTCTTACCAGTGGTTTAGTGGAGGGTATACGCAGGTATATGCTCTCTACCTACTTTTTTTATGGTAGATAAATCATGCAAAAAGTAGCATAGAAAAGCCAGTCGCATAATTATTATAAACGCAACATTTTAAAAACGACCAATAAATAATGTGCCCGAGACTGACGTATGACATAGCTCTGATTGGCTGGTTATTTAGAACCTCGTTACTTCACTTCAGTCAAATATTTTTGCCTGACAGAATATTCAGGTTTTTTTTCCCTGAGGCAAAATTATATTTCCATAGGCTTAACATTACTTCCGAAATACATTACGAAATGAACTCATCAAACAACTTTGTCGTTTGTCCAACCAAATAAATGTAGTCGAGAAGCAGACAAAACTGCCTGCTCTGCTGGTGCACTTCCAGATTTTGAAAGCAACTGGATCCTCCATGGTAAGGACTTGGTACCTCTACTGGTACACACTGTACCGTACAGTATATCAGTAAATTACGTATTTTTGCCTTAAATCAATTTGTCATTGTTGCGGTTTTGCAGTACTCACTCGTTAACTGCCTTAGCTAGCTAACGTGTTCTAGCTAACTTTACTGTTGACAATTTTTGAGTTTTGGAAATGGTAGCTAGTTCAATTGGAAAATGCGGGTAGAGAAGCTGACATCAGGACTGGTAGCCAGCTAGCTAGATTTCTTATTTAAAACCTTTCAGCTTTCATATGGCCAAGAGTGGATCATACATAGCTTGCTATTTTAATACAAAATTGCAGTCTTGTTGTGGTGTAAATTGGTCATCTTATCTGCACTTTCACTGTAAATGACTAAGTATACTGTATGTTTTTTGTTCTTCATAGACACCAATGATTGGCCAGACCTATAGACAGTAAAGTAAGTGAAAGATTTAATATAATGTCCAAAAACCTCTGGTTAGGATGCAAGAAACAGGGTAGGTTAGGGTAGTTCTAAGACTTGGTTTCCAATGTATCTACATGATGTTAGACAGGGATGGGCAGTATTTATGATACATGTATTTCAAATATGTATTTCAAATACAAAATAGAATTTTGTCATTTGTATTTGATGAAAATAGCTTCATATTTTGTATCAAAATACTTTAGTGTTTTGTATTTTGTAGCTTAAAAATACTGTAAAATAGTCTGTGAAAAGTCTACATGATGACATCATAAAAATGCTGCCTCTGATTGGTGCCTACTCAGTAATTTGCCCAGACTTGTTGAGATCAGAACAGAAAAGGCATCCATACCTGAAGAAGGTCAAGGTGAGAAACGTGTACTTGGCATCTTTGGAGCAGTATCCCCTAATCAAGCACCTTTTCGGAGGTTTAACACAATCATCCCATCCTCAGCTCCAGTTTATTTTCCTTTGCTGGAGTGATCAACCAGCCCCATCAACACCGTCTAAATGCCACACCTTTTGAAAAGTTAGCTTAGCTACTGATGCTTAAAGGCATCAGTAGCTAAAGGGACCTCTGCAATGTAGACCACAGGGCACACACTCTCATTCAATACACTCCCTCTCTCACACACACTCAATCACATGCTTACTTTCTCACCCACACTCACGCATATGTTTGACTGTTTTTGGTAGAACCTTTGAACTGTTTTGGAATACCTGGTCTGTAGTATTCTCTATTGTAGTATTCTCTATTGGAGTTTAAGTAAATGTTCTTACTACACAATGTGTATGTGTCCTCTATACCAATATTCTGCATCTATCAATAGATTCAGTGGTTGGAGTTGGGTTAATACTCCTTGACAAGTTCTGCTGCTACTTTCTGATTACATTGCGGGCTACATTTAAAATCAAAACATATTGATCAGTTAATAATTATTGACAAAGTGCTGAAATGTTTGTTTTCAACTTCCAAATAGGTGTCCAATGATTTATAAATAAATAATTAAGTGATAAATTATTGTACCCTAATTGAAGTAGCTGTTTAATAGGATCGTGATTTTGCATACCATTGCATGAATGACAGCCTGACACATTATATAATTTATTATATTTATGATTAACAATCAAATGATTCATTACTTAAAAACTTGTTGATATGAATAAAGGTGTCTTCAGTTGTATTCTTATGAATGACTTGTTTGTCATTGAGTCAATGTTGCTGATGCAATGTTGGCCCTTCATTACCAAACACCAAGTAACTAAATTAGGATACAATTATGAGCCATTTGCAAAATCCCTGGATTTTCACTCTTTTCCAGGAGGGACACATTGACCTGGCTGTAATATTGGTGGGGTCATGACCCCCCAGTCTCCCCTAATTCTACGCCCCTGATTACAATATACCCACTTCTCCAGGCACCACTACATCACTGGTCATATTATAGCCGAAGGAGGAAAGGGAGTGTGCAGCTTTTCAATTTGACAAAAGACGTTGCAGCGGGTTCTGTTGACCAACAGAAATTCTGCTTTTTAGTGTGGACCTTTTTTATGTACCTAAAATAATTTCTAATAAATAAATGTTGTGAAACATTTTCATTACACTATTACTGCAGATATATTATTATTATTATTATTATTATCGCCCCTTTAATATTTCAATAAGCCCTCTTTCCCACTTTTTATAACTAGTGCTACTTTAGGTTAATTCTAATGTGCATCATGCTGCAATCTAAGCAACGCCTACAAGCATTCATTAAGAATTCCTGTTGTAGTATTAGGAGAAACCAAGCATCTACGATATACCTGGGACTGTGGCAGTACAGGAACACAAACAAGCACTGTAAAATAACATTAGAACATCTTTGGGCCTCTTCTTTCCCTGACGAACATTCCTCCCATCTTCAAATATCCAGCTACTTGTAAAACTTGAAATAAAACCTTAACAAGTGAGCAAAGGTTGGGGTAGATGAGGAGGGTGGACGAGGGGAGATGTCCACACAGATTTCCAAATAAAAGTGTGAATGATTCCATTTTGTCAAGATTAGCAGCCATGTGTCTCCAGCTGCAACTTTCCCATGATTCTGAAACTGCTTCCTGAATGGCACTGTTTTCCCTGCATTACATCCGACCATGGCACTTAGGGCTGTAGTCAAAACTAGTGTCCTGTATAAGAAATAGTGTGCCATTTGGGATGTAAACAGAACCTTTCATTACAGTCCACTAGGATTGTCATCAGAAATGGATTTTCTCTCTGAAAGACAAATTGTATTGCAACTTATGAAATACAACATAGCGGAACAACAAGAAAAAGTCTGTTTCTATGCTTTCTTCCACTAGCTCCCACTCCATCCATCACCCTCCTTTTTTGTCCATCCACCCTGTCTCCTACATCTAAGTGATCCAGAGTGTTCAAATTTAAATTAAGATCAGTGACAGGATAAACAGTTAATACTGGTTCCCATGGTTACTGCTCACACAGTGCGGTAATTGCATTATAATCCGACAGTAATCAAATCAAAATGAAACGAGGATTTTTGTGTGTTGCCATAACAACCACTGATTCACCTTACAATTGTAAGCAGGGTTGGGGTCAATTCCATTGACATTTCAGTCAATTCAAAAAGTGCAGGGTAATTCCAATTATTTGGAAATTGATTTAATATAGTTAAGGTTTACTGAACTGTCAATAATTTAAATGGAGTTGACACTTACCCTGAGTGTTAGGCACTGTCTAAAATAAGAGTGAGTTTGCTCAACAACACTATATACAGTATATACAGAATATACAGTGAGGTCCGGAAATAATTGGACACTGACACAGTTTTGTTTTGTTATTTGGGCTGTTTATCAAAATATACACAAGATACAGTTAAATAATGAAAATTGGCTTAAAGTGCAGTCTCTCAGCTTTAGTTTGAGGTTGTTCACATCCAAATGGAAGTCCATTTTTCCTCCGGTTGTTTATTCTGTGATGCATTTACTCAGTGGAGCTCCTTACACCTTCCCAATCGATCTCCAAAAGAGTGTCACAAGAGTAGCCTCATACTTTCCTTCATTTCAGGACACACCACATGGCGTAATACTTCCCAGTCATTAATTTGATACTCCACTCCACATGTTGCATTTGTATATTCGGCTCCCATGGCTAAAATGTACAACTTTACTTTAGAAGCCGCGTAATCAAACAAAGCCGACCATTTTTCCATCCGGCATTGTCATGCTGATCCGTCAGCTGCATAAACGGAAGTATTTGAGTTCTATACACATTAAGAAAATGCTTCTTTTGCGCATCATATATTTCTGGAACGTATCTTTTTTTTCGATCCTTTGTTCTGCGGCCTTCTTCGTCAGTCTGGGTTGCCACGGGTGTATCACTAAGCATAGACGCCATCTTGAACTAAAAAACAAAACAAATTCAACTGCAAACCAGGAGAAGCCTACCTCTTATTTATTTGGGACTCTCGGAGAATGAACCACCGGTAACACCTGCTCAACCCCCCTTGCATTGCTACATCTCAAGAAACCCAACACCCTCTCCTTCCAGAGAAGGAAGCCCCGGAATCACCAGCTCTACCCCTCCCTCCCTAACCAGACATGAACCCCCGGAATCACCTGCTCTATCCCTACCTCCGTAACCGGACATGAACCCGGAAAAAACAACTGTTACCACACCGGTCATAAATTAACAATCATAAAAAATCATTTTCATAATCCTTCCACACAGATGCAACTGCCAAAGGTCAAAGCAATAAATCACTCGTGCTGTGGGTGATGTATAGTATATCTCTCTATGAAGAACGATGACGTATAACCAATGACAAAGTTAAGGGGCATAAACTTTTGGAGGCATCCCGGTTGTGTTGTCATTATTAAATCCGCGGCTGCCACAGAAGACAGCTGTTGTTTCCAGTGCAGAGTAGGCTGTTTACATAGTAAGTACACATTATTTTATTTGAAAGAATTGATTAGAATTGTGTTGCAATTATAAACGATAACAAATGACACATTTGAACTTTGTAAGAATGTATAAAACAATTACCTGATGGAGCAATCTCTGCGCTTTTATCTTTTTGTTTTTCTTTTTGTCTTTCATATTGTCTGTTTTATATCTCTGGTTTAGGTTGTGGAATTATACCCAGCCTTGTTTGGAAAACACATTTTTGGACCTTCTAACCTTGGTAAGTAGACTTTTAACATTATTAATAATCAGCTTTAAATACCTGTATATGCTTGGTCTTCTGTTAACTGTCTTTGTTTTTATTTCAGACCAAGTAACCAGCATCAGTGTCAGTTGGACTGCACGGTTGTGATCTTACACATCCTGATCAGATACTTTTTGTGTAAGTCTAATTATTTACAGACATTTTTGCGTTGTACTAAAATGTTATTAACACTACGACAATATGCATACAGCTGAATCTTTGTACTCCATACAGCTCTGGAAAAAATTAAGAGATCACTCCTAATTTTTCTTAAATCAGCATCTCTACATTTATGGCAGCCATTCCATTCCAGTGTCTGTTAAATTCCAACACAGGCACACCTCATTTTATTTAATGAGTTACTGATTAGGTGATTACCTGAACCAAATCTAATTTAACGAGGAAAAGTATAAAAACCACTGCTGTGGTCATCACTATCCTCTTGCAATAGGTCCAGCTGGATGGCAAAAACAGTGCAAGTAGTACCTCAAAGGTAATTTGAATTAAAAAAATAACTATTCAGCAAAAGAGTTGAAAATAAAGCTTTGAGTGAGGAAAAGAATGGATCAATTCTGGCTTTACTGGCAGAGGGATACAGTGAGTGTCAGGTTGCTTCCATCCTGAAAATTTCAAAGATGGCGGTTCATAAGAACAAGGTCAAGCAACAGACATTGGGGACAACAAAGCTACAGACTGGCAGAGGGCGAAAACGACTGTCCACTGACCAAGATGACCGTCAACTCATTCGAATGTCACTCAACAACCGTAGGATAACATCAAGTTACCTACAAAAAGAATGGCAAACAGCAGCTGGGGTGAAGTGCACGGTGAGGACAGTTCGAAACAGGCTCCTAGGGGCACTGCTGAAGTCGTGCAAAGCTAGAAAAAAGCCCTTCACCAATGAGAAGCAAAGAAGAGCCAGGCTCAAGTTTGCAAAAGACCATAAGGATTGGACCATAGAGGAATGGAGTAAGGTCATCTTCTCTGACGAATCAAATTTTCAGCTTTACCCAACACCTGTTTGTCTAATGGTTAGACGGAGACCTGGAGAGGCCTACAAGCCACAGTGTCTCGCACCCACTGTGAAATTTGGTGGAGGATCGGTGATCTGGGGATGCTTCAGCAAGGGTGGAATCGGGCAGATTTGTCTTTGTGAAGGAAGCATGAATCAAGCCAAGTACAAGGTTACCCTGGAAGAACACCTGCTTCCTTCTGCTCTGACAATGTTCCCCAACTCTGAGAATTGTTTTTTCCAGCAGGACAATGCTCCATGCAACACAACCAGGTCAATCAAGGTGTGGATGGAGGACCACCAGATCAAGACCCTGTCATGGCCAGCCAAATCTCCAGACCTGAACCCCATTGAAAACCTCTGGAATTTGATCAAGAGGAAGATGGATGGTCACAAGCCATCAAACAAAGCCGAGCTACTTGAATTTTTGTGCCAGGAGTGGAATAAAGTCACCCAACAGCAATGTGACAGACTGGTGGAGAGCATGCCAAGACACATGAAAGCTGTGATTAAAAATCGGGGTTATTCCACCAAATATTGATTTCTGAACCCTTCCTAAGTTAAAACATTAGTATTTTGTTGTTGAAAAATGAATATGAATTTGTTTTCTTTGTATTATTTGAGGTCTGAAAACAATGCATCTTTTTTTGGTTATTTTGACTAGTTATTTTCTACAAATAAATACTCTAAATCAGGGCCGTAGCCATGGAGTCAGCATTGGGGGGACGATATCAGCTGGGGGTCCCCAAGTAAAACATTCAAAAATGTTTAATCTGATATCACCGTGTTGGTGTTGTTCCTACAACATCATAATTAATGTTGCTCCAGGCCCGTCATTGCAACTGACCTGTAGTTAGTTGGTTACCCCAATCCAAAGACAGAATATTCCCCTGCTCCCCACCTTTTGACCTAACCCTAGCCTCAGAGGCACCTGTGCCTAAATCTAACCTCAGTGGGGCCTGTGCCTAAGCCTAAACTCAGTTGTGCCAACATTAAGTATGATGTCATTGGAACAACACCAACATAGTGATATTTGCCTTGTTGGCATCCTCATGCTCTCTCTCTCCCTCTCTTTCTTTACTCTGAACGCACCAGAGTGAACATGAAATAAATACTATCAGTAAACAAGTTGTTTCTTGCCATGATGTTCAGAAATGGATTACTAACCATTTCTGATCTGAATGGCAATGATTATTATATCAATAAACTTTGCCTCGCCTCTTGTGTTACTGTATACTTCTGTCATCTGACTGGTACTGATTTTCTCACTGCTCTCAGCTTACTTTTCTTTTCTGTGGCTGCCCAAAAAACTGATAAATGTCACTGCCACCCTTCCTCGTGCTCATGACGACACTCACTGTGAATGAAAGTTGACTAATAAAACTGCTTGCACTTTAATCAAACAAACACTAATAATGCTATTTATCATACAGTAAGCAAATACAACTATACAGTATACTATACAAATATGCAATCAATGAAAACGACTACTGTTGCTTAAATTACACATGTAGTGCAACATAAATGATTGACTTCACGTGAGCATTCTGACAAATCTAACAAAATCCTCCACGTAAGACATTAACGTTAGTAGAGTTCAGTACGTACATGAGCATCATTGCGGGTCGCTGGGTGAATGTGTGGCTAATTAGCTTTCCAGGTAACTTAGCTATGATAGATAACATTGCTATGATAGATGAGGTTAGTGACGGTTGATTGATTAGCACTCGCAAATCTGCACTTTTTCAAAAAATATGCGCAAAATGACGTGTTGATGTTAAAACTATCACAATCGACAGGAATATAGCCTGCGTAACCAGGCCCGCCGATAGGGGGGACAAACGGGTCTGTTGTCCCGGGCCCAGGGTAGGGGGGTGGCTCAGAACTGACATTGGGTTGACATTAAAGGGCCCATCTAAGATTATCTCGTCCCGGGCCCAAGCAAGACTGTCAGCTAGCCTGTGCGTAACACCCATATTACATTCCAGTTTTCCACTTTTGAATACATTTGAAAGTAATGAGATAGAGAGAGACAGCACAGTGTTCGACATTGATTGTACCTACCAACAGCACATACAGCCAGTGTTGCCAGGATAAGCAAAACATTTAAAGTTCAATGACTGCTCAAAACCAGCCCAAAATGCCTGAAAACTTGCCCAACATTTGTTGGTGCACAACATTGACTATTTTACAAGTGACCCCCCGGGAACAAAACTTAAAATGCGGTATAGATGCAATGGTACGGCCGCGGTGAAGTTCAGAACTAGCCCAAAAACCTGCCATCCGCGACCAATTCATTTTGGTCATTCACATTGTTTAAAAAGTAGCCCAATTTCGCATATATGGCAACCCTGCTTACAGCAGTCGACCAACGGCTTCTGCTGGGGAACAACAACAGCACCTGGACAAACTACACGCAGAACTTCAGTAAACCGTAAAACTAGAACAGGTAGTAATAATAACGGCAATTTGTTAAGTTTAGTTATGATTATGCTTACATTTGCTAATGATTATTTTGGACGGCGGTTCATGGTTGCCTGTCATAGCATAGCACATTTTTATTTTATTTGTAATTTATACATCAATTTATTGGGGGGGGACATTTTGAGCATATTTGAATATTGGGGGGGGGTGTGTCCTACCTGCACATTAATGCTGTTCCCATAAATTTAATCCTATTCACATAATTTCTGAAAGAGCTGTAATAGGAGCTTGAGTGCCATCTATGCAGGCAATCACCCCTGGAAACCCTAAAATATTAACTGATTTGTGCTTCTCATATCAGTTAATATTTTAAGTCTCAAAGCTTCATACTAAATAAACTGATTACTGCTTAGACTGGTACCTGCAATTCTGTGGAATTCTTTTTTAATGTGTTAAAAAAGAATTCCACAGAATTGCAGGTACCAGTCTGTGACTTAGGAACACTACTAAAGTGTAGAGAAAATGTTTCAGTGCAAGAGTCACATCTCTGACAGCCCGACAGAGATGGTTGCCTTAAACATTTGCTCAGCGTCACCGACGTTATACAGAAAACTGCAACACAAAGAATTTGTTCCGAACTGAGAGCATGTCCACCGTGTATCATAGGAACGATATGAGGGCTGAGAATATTTTTCAGATAAATGATCGATTGTGCAGAAAAACTGTAATTCTCAAACAGATAATCATTAGGGAATGTTAAAACATCCAAGCGGGGTCTGATCACTCTCTCCCGACTGAGATTTCTGCGGTTAATTTGTGCTTCTACTGGCTCTTCAAGAAAAGGACACGCCCTGTCTGACTCATTCAGATGGCAGGTTTCAGTGAAAGAGTAGGACAAACTCAGGGTTAGTTGGATAAAAACTGCTTCACAGAGTGTGTTACTGTAGTAACTGAGAGAAACGCTGAACTGGCTCTTTGAAACCGTAAACCCAGAGTTTCCATCAACTCTGAGTCAACTAACTCTAGGTTTTCACTAAAGCTGCTTTCTAAAATACCCCCACTGTCATACCCAACCTTGTAACACAAAGCAGTGCCTGGACTGTAAGCGGATATGTTATTCTGACTTATGTTATAGCCATAATAAAGGCTTGAAGCTCCACAAAGGTGCGGGTCGTTGGGTTAGCAGGTGTGACCAGAAGAAATGCTGTGTCGATTGCGTCTGTCATTACAACGTTAATGACAGACGCAATCGTTACCAACTACAAAGCACGCAGGTGCATGGCTAACATGTATCCCAATTGTAACGTGGATCTGACTGTTGAAATGAATCATTAGTGTTTCATAAAACCCTCTAAACCCGAGGACCACAGTGAGCGCTACATATTTTATGATTTTGAGACAATTGCCAATCCTGTGAACGGTATACACCCTGCAAATTTTGTGTGCGCAATAAGCTTTGATAACGAGACGTGGTGTTCGACCAGAGATGGTTGTGTTGCTGCTTTTTTCCAAAAGTTTAGACAGCCAAAATATACTGACTACACCTTTATAGCACACAACTCAAACGGTTTCGATGGTTACTTGATGCAGTACCTTGCTAACAATGGTTCTGACACGACACTTATTGCTAATGGTAGCAAGCTCATGATTTTTACAGACAGCACATTCAATCAGAGATACATTGATAGTCACGTGCTATGGGTTTTAAGGATTCGAAAAAAGGCTACTTTCCTTACAAGTTTAACATCATGGTGAATGAGAACTATGTTGGCCCCCATCCGGAACCACATAATTACGGTGTGAATACCATGATGGCTAAAGAAAAAGATTAGTTTTTGCAATGGTAAAAAATGGTTTCCACAGACACCTTTGTCATGAAGGATGAAATAACGGTCAGGATGATGTGGTCATCTTGAGAGAGGGTGCTTTTAAAAGAACAGCACAACGTACAGGTGGTGGTCATATAATTAGAATATCATCAAAAAGTTGATTTATTTCAGTAATTCCATTCAAAAAGTTAAACTTGGATATTATATTCATTCATTACACACAGACTGATATATTTCAAATGTTTATTTCATTTAATTGTGATGATTAAAACTGACAATTAATGAAAATCCCAAATTCAGTATCTCCAAAAATTAGAATATTACTTAAGACCAATACAAAAAAATAATTTTTAGAAACTGAAAAGTGTGAACATGAAAAGTATGAGCATGTACAGCACTCAATACTTAGTTGGGGCTCCTTTTGCCTGAATTACTGCAGCAATGCGGCGTGGCATGGAGTCGATCAGTCTGTGGCACTGCTCAGGTGTTATGAGAGCCCAGGTTGCTCTGATAGTGGCCTTCAGCTCTTCTGCATTGTTGGGTCTGGCGTATCGCATCTTCCTTTT